>PVJH01009456.1:0-78972 GCA_004026705.1 Nesogale talazaci
TTCCTTGTGGGCTTTGCTGCTTCTGGGCTAGATGTCCATCCATTCACCTTCAAGCCTTCGTGATACCAGGTGCTTTATAATTTGGTTGTTGGGTGCCATCAGACATCTCCTCTCTGTCTGTGTCTGCTCCCTTCTGTCTTCCACAATTTTGTCAGGAGGGTGGACATACAATAATATGATTTTTGTTCTTTGATGCCTGATATCTGGATCTTTCCACATCTCATTGTCGCACAGGCTGGTGTGCATCTTCTAAGGTGGGCTTTGTTGTTCCTGGGCAATGTAACCGTTTGTTCACCCTCAAGCTTTTAAGTCCTGGTCTTATCTCCGCAGAAGCTCGAACTGGCATGCAGATCTTACCATGAAGCACCCAACCGTGAAGACAGAGTGCTCACATGGAGGAAGAGGTGAAAAGAGATTGCTACAGGGCCGGCCACACCCTAATCTGCAAGTAGGGGCGGCAGAGAACAGGCTGGGGAGGGACCAGAATGCCACACCCACATGGAGACAGGTGGATACAGAGGATGAGAAAAAGAGATGGTCCAGTCCCCACAATGACCAGAGCCCTGCCCAGAAGACTATGCCCTTGCAGAAACCTACGCCATGGGGGGGGGGGGTGGCGGGCAGGGCAAACAACAACAGGACATGTCATATGGTCTCTCTATGGAAGCAGACAATAACAAAGGACATTTTGGGGGTCATATGGTGGGAAATAAATGTGGGCTGAGCTCCCAAAATGGATATAACTAAGAAAGGAGCACTACTGGTTGGACAGTGAGGAAGAGAGAAAGACTGCGTCAATGGTTCCTGGATGGACACGGGGGAAAGGGGAGAGGAAGGGGGGCCTGGACAGACTCAGGGCTGGGGGGAACAATGGGTGGTTCGCAGTTAGTGATGGGGCAGGTGTGGGAGGTCTGGTGGGGCCAAAGTAGGGGTAATGTAATAGAGAGGAAGTACTGACACCCAAATGATGACCGAGTATGACAGTGGGATGGGAGGAAGACAGAAGGAAATAGAGGAAGGAACTTGAAGGCAAAGGGCACTTGCAGAGGTCTAAACACAGACATGTACATATGTAAATATAAGCACATATTATAATGAGGGAACAAATCCAGATACATATATTTATATGTTTAATACTAAGATAGAAGCTGAACCTTGGACCCCTACCCAGGCACTCTCCCTCAAGGCAAGAACACTTTGTTCTACTACTACATTTTAGAATGCTCACTGGCTCAATGCAATCACTGAAGTCAAATAGGTTCATAAGCAAATGTGGTGAAGAAAACCGATGATGCCCAGCTATCAAAAAATATGAAGTCTGGGGTCTCAAAGCCTGAAAACAAATAAACAGCCATCTAGCTGAGAGGTATGCAACCCAAGTGGCCACAAGAGTCAAAAGGACCCGGCCTCAGGCATCAAACAGGAAAAATTGTATCACTGTGAGCGATCTCTCATGAGATGACCTCTGAGGACATGTGGGGATTGAGCAAGAGTGGTAAAGATGGCTGATGGTACCCAGCTTTCAAAAGATATGACATCCGAGGATTCCATGCATTCTTTCCATCTTTTTTTTTAATGCTTTGTGCAGAGTCCTATATTCACTGATAAAATTTTTCAAGATTGCAACTTGAGGCTTGGCTTTTTATGTTCTTTAATTTTTTGATGCACTGAATGTGCTCTTTGCTTATGATTTTCTATTTCTAAGTGTTTGCATATCCCATTCTATTCTGTTTTATCTACTTGATCTTTCCTTTGGCATTTCTATTCAGCTCTTGATGTCAGCATTTCTTCCATTTTCTTTAACTGCTTTATGAATAAGAGAATGTTTCAGAGACTTTTGTGACATACACTTTGATCTTTCCTTTCATTTCTCTCTTTAATGATCTTTTGCTTTCTTCATAAATGATGTACTTGATACCTTCTCTCTCCCCAAACAAAACAAATCAGGGATTTATTGTTCGATGTGTCAAATCTGTGGTTGAGATGTTCTCAAAATTCAACTGGTATATACTCAAGGTCAAATGTTGGTCCTTGTGGATTTGTTTTAATGTTCTTCACTTTTTGTCTTAGCTTACATATGCAAAATTGATGCTCTATTTGACAGCTGCTGATGTTGAGCTTGTTTATAGTCTCTTCCCACAGAGGAAGTGAATTTACTTTTGGTGTAGTTCATCTTAAGAAGCCCATAAAGGTACTTGCTATGAAGAAATCATAAAAATCCCTTCTATGATCTCCAACTTTGTTTCTATTGCCAAGTCCATGTTTTCAAGTAGTGTTTCATCCTCTTTGTTTCTAACATTTGCTGTCCAAGAGTCAATATTTATCAATGCATTTTATTATTTTCAATCAATTTCAGAGTGAAGTCATTTCTAGAATTCTTCAATTTCTTCATCACAGCTTTTGTTCTTGGAATAATAAGTTCATGCTTGAATTTCCTGGAAGATGGATAGATATACTCCGACGACTTCAGCATTGCCCTTTATGATGGATTTTGCAATATCTCTTTGCCAGTGCATACAATTTCATTCTCCTTCATTATCTTATTCCCAGAAGAGTCATCATAAGATTTTCTGATTCAACATGGTCAATACCAGTCCATTTCACCTCAGTAATGCCTAGGATATTGATCTCTTTTTGTTCCTTTTCATTGTTGGTCACTTCAAACATCTTTTAGATATGCATTCTGCACAAAGTTACAATCACTAGCAGGTTTTTCCAGTTTTTTCTCCACCTTGGGTAATGAACCAAAAGCAAATGAAAGTCTAGAAGGCTCCACTCCCACAGGCTTTACTCAACTCACATCACCATTGTTGACTCCACTCTAAGAAATCAGCTCCTGAAGAGCTGATTGAAGAATTACGTACTGAGTGCCTTTGAACACAAGGAGCCATCCTCATCTCCAACATGCTTTGCTTCTATTCCTTAGGACTTAATAACTAGCAATATTTTTAAGCTATGCCTAAGATTTTCAGTGGGTCTTTCCACTGAGGTGGTGAGCTATGTTTGTTCTTCGTCCGGAAGTTCTGTTGAAATTTGTTCAATTTACGTGATGCTGCTGGCATCTGAAATGCCAATAACATAGCTCTAAGCATCAAAGCATCATACAACCCACCACCATAGGGCAAACTAACACAGAAAGGTAGTGGAACACAGAGACTGGGTATAAAATCAATATTTTAGAGCATGATCCTAAGATTCCTCTCTCTCTCTCTCTCTCTCTCTTTCTCTCTCCCTGATATGGTTTTTATACACAGAAGAATGGTTTTGATGAAGCTTAACTTTATCTTTTACCAGTTCCACACACCTAGAGAGAGAGATGATGGTGAGTTGTCACAATCTCAAGAGAAATCTGAAGCTACCTGCCACCTTAATCTTGTAGCAGATAAAACCTTCAAAATGGAACTATATCCACTATATAGAGTCCAGAATTATAATAACATAAAAAGGAATTATGGTGATGGAGGATTATATTAATTGACAACATCCCACATATTAACAATGGTAGCACATATCAAAGTTAAAATCCTGTTTTTATTTTCTTATACATTTGAAAAATGACAATATAGAAAGCTCTACATTTATTTAAGAATCAAGTTAAAGTATTTTGTACCAGTCTGTCTATCTTAGCATGCAGTACTACATAAACTGTGAATGTATAGTTTGTACAGTGCACTTATATAGGCACATACACTGTCGAATTATTATTGATTCTAAAGTTGCTATAAACATAGAGAGTGTGTTATCATGCAAGATATCAGCAACAGAGAAGTTAGCAAAAGCTGTTTTAAAAATCTTTATCCAAATTTAAGGAAGCTTAGGTCAAGAGTAGAAATAGTCATTTATTTGAATGGCATTCTTAATTCAAAGGTTATCTCTCATTTAAAATAATTAGAAAAGTATTATGAACAATGATATCCCTAAGCTCCAATTATGTTCTGCAAATTATAATTAGGTCAGACACTATGCCAACTACATCCAGTATAACAAATGTGCCCAGACATCTCAAGAATGAAGACAAATTTCATTAATTGTAACAACATCTGTTTTAAGTATGTATATTCCACTGGTGCTTAATGTGCTCTGAGAAAATTATATAAGAAGCAAATATTAAAATTTAACATAAAATTAATCAGTTATACTAAATTAATAATCATTTTAAACGAGTAATATTTCAGAGCATATTTAATTTTGAGTATGAGTTCTTTGAAATTGCCTCTTAGTGAACCCCTTTAATTGTGTTCATTTTCTGGTGTGCTTGACACAGCAAATTGACCTTCTGTCAAACACAGTACATCTGCTTTAGCCTAGTATTTTAATTGGTGACTTCACTGAACTGAATAGGAAAACAAAAGATCATCATCAAGCTGAGCTCTTTACAACAAAGTAAATTTGGTCACTTTTAGTTAGTTAGACATTTCCCCCTTTCAAGTAGAGCATGAAGGGACTAGAAAGATGCTTTCCTTCTAAAATAGTCTGGTATAAGTTAAAAACCAATTGCAAATACATAACCAATTTCTGCTTATGTGAGTAGATTGAAATAAATAAAACTTAATGGATACAAGTAGTAAACCTACCACAGAAGGGGCAAAAAAGTGCCCCGGTGACACACTAATTAATCACTGGGCTGCTACTGAAAGGTTGGTAGTTCAAATCTACCCAGGGTCTCTACAAGACAAAGACCTGACAATCTTCTACTGTGTAGATTATAGGGAAGATAATTCTGTGGGAAAATTCTACTTTGTTATATAGGTTCACTATAAATCAAAACAGACTGAACATTGTCTAACAACAAAAAGGATAAAGACACCTTTCAGATGTAGAAGGTATTTTTCATAATTGTATTTGTATGTGTGCAACCTATTTCATTCAGATATTACTTTCAAATTATATCTTCTCTTCTTTTTTCCCAAGCCTCACAAATGCAATCGCATATTCATGTGCAATTCTTTAAATCAACATGGTTACAGCTGTCAGCCAGACTCACTTCTGCTTCTGAAGTCAGAGGTTGGTAGGTGTGTATTCTGGAGGCACAAGCTCAGACAGCCATATTGTCTTCAGCCACTTTCTGAAGGTCCAAGAACCCTAAAAGACTAATTCATGTTTCCAAAACTAAAAATTTCTACTCCTGTTAGGTCAAAGATGACTCTTGGCAACCCGATGTAAGATATCTGAAAGCAGGGTGATCTTTACACGAAGAAACAGTGTCATCTCTCTCTCCTAGCTGATCAGTTTATATCACCAACTGTGCAGTTGAATGACCAGTGTTGGTACAGGTTCGAGGGAGAGGAATAGACTTCATCTCTTGATGGAAATACTTATAAACTAATGGAAGGTGAAAATGAATATAAAGAATAGTATTTTTAAACCATTATGCCGTGAACTTTTTAGAAAACAAAATAAAACAATTCCCATACAAAGATTTTCAAAATGTACAGGTTATTAAAAACAAACTTACTAACAGAAGGCACACATAGACAATGTCTATTGTTAAAATGAAGAAAATATTTACTCTGAATTTCAGTATCAATATAATGTGTAACTTTGAAAGTTTTTCAATAAGTAAAATACTTGTGATATAACTCTTCATTTTTCTCAATAAATGTGGTAAAAAGTAATTTAAATTGAAAAGTTGATGACCTTAGTCAAGATCAGTTATTCTTTTACTTCAGATACTTTGATAGTACTTTTTAGATAAATCAATTGATATACAATTGCATAAAAATATGTATTATGTTTATTAGCATTATTATTATGAAGGCAAATTATGACTTGTTCATTAATTTTAATACTATAAACCAGTGTATGAATTGCTCAATATGACCTTCTTGTGATAAACTTTGTTACTCCTAAAAAATCTTGTTGCTTTTGCAACCATTGTTGTTGTTCTTTGGGGCCATCAAGTACATTCTAACTCACAGAGACCGTATGTACAACAGAAGGAAACATTGCATGGTCCTGTGCCAGCTTTATAGCTGGTATGTCTGAACTTGTTGTTGCTGCGCCGATGAAAATATCTCTCATCAATCATCTTTTTTTTTTGGCATCTGTCCATTTTACCAAGCACAACGTTCTTTTCCAGAAATGGATAATCCTGATAATGCATCGCAAAGTACATAAGACAATACCCTATTATCTTCCCTAGTAGAAAATAGGGACACTTCTGACACTACCACCTCAATATAGATTTGTTTATTTTCCTGGTAATCCATGGTACTTTCAATATTTTGCCTATTCTGTGCTCATGCTTATTGGCAGTCCAGTTTTCACATGCATGTAAGGTGATTGCCTTCATTCAGGCACATCTTGATGCTAAAAATTACATCTTTGCTCTGTAATATTCCAAAGAGTTTTTGTGTAATAGATTTGCCAAATGAATTATGTTGTATGATTTCTTGAATGTTGCATGGGGTGCAGCTATGCAAAAAAATTAGGCAGCTTGTTGCTAATACAAATAAGCTATATGGAACTTGATCCAATAAAGGTTACATGCCAACTTAGTTGGGCGATGCTTTTCAGCAGTTTGACAGATGTGAATGATATGCTTAGGCAGTAGAGGATGTTGTCCTCCTTTGCTGTGTGATCTGATGTTATTGTCCTTCATTTGTAATAAGATGTATTTATCCTCTTTTTGTGGTAGCTATGAAATGGCAAGTCTTTCAGCAGAGATAATGATGACATGAGCTACCCATTCTGAAAACATAGAAAAGGAAAGCATGACATAAGATATTCGTTTGCTTTAGATTGTTTTGCCAAATTGATTTATTTTAGTGCAATGAATTTTCTTGCTAAAAGTTTTAGTTTGAAAAGTCGCTGACGTTTATTCTCACGCAACAATTCACTGTCATCAAGTAGAGACTCGAAGTGGTCCAGTAAGATGGGTAGAACTGCCGCTGTATGTTTGCAAGACCATCGCTCTTTCCTGGAGGAGAAAGCACCGTTATTCTCCTTTGGAGTTGATGGTGGTTTCGGACAATGATGCCCGAGAATAACAGCCCAAAGAGCAAACACTGTACCATGGGGACTCACTTTGATAAGTCTGAAGGTAAAAGAAAAATATGGGGTGGTGAAAAGTATCTTTAAAATGTCTTCTTCATTTTAAAATTATAGATATTATGTTCCCATTTGGAGAACATACAGAGTGATGCTATTCTTTAAAAAAGCAGGATAAATATTGTATGAAACCACTACTGTTACCCCAAGACAAAGCAAGGCGGTAGCTTTCAGGTCATGCATTTGTCCAATCTGGACTCCAAGGCAATGGGGTGATGTTACCATTAAGGTTTTTAAGCTATTTCTCACTTCCTTATTTGTATATCATAAGGACACATTCTTTTGGATAGACCCACATCATTGTCTAACTTGTGAGGGAATTGAAAAAGGATTAAATAATCTATTTCTGGTGACATTGCCCTATGGTTCCCCTAATTGGGTGCACTTTTTTTTGGAAATTCAAGATCACAAAGGGAGGGGATGTCTGTCTCTAAGGAGATGATTTCATTTCTGTTGGTTGACACAGCAGAATGTTAGAGAGGACTTTCCCCAGAGTAAAATACTTGACATTGCTTATGTGGAACCTCTAGGGAAGAACGCTATACAAATTTTAAAAGAATGCAGTGTTAAGGTTATTAATAACCTGTGATATGTGCATGGCACAACCTGAATGTAAGGAGAACTTGAAGCACCAACTGAGCAAGAATTATAGCCGTTGGTATGGATTAAAACTTAATGTAACAAAAAAAACATCCTCATCACTGGGACAATTGATAACACCATGATGAATGGAGAAAAGAAAACATTGTCAAGGATTTCATTTTGCATGGTTTGACAATATTCATAGAAGCTATAATTGAGATATTAAACAACATGTTCCATTAGGTAAATCTGCTGCATGAAATGTCTGTGAAAGTATTGAAAAACAAGGATCTTAGTAAGGACTAAGATATGTCTACCCAAGTCATAACATTTTGAATTGCTTCATGTGCATGGGAAAATTTGCACATTGAATAAGGAAAAATGAAGAAAAATCAATGCATTTGAACAGTGATATTGGAAAGTACCAAAGGAACAAACATTGCCCAAAGGCAATATAGCCATGATATGCCTAAGAGATAAGAACGATTAAGTGTTATCTCACACAGTTTTAACATCCTATCAGGAGAGAGCAGTGTGGCAGTCATGTGCTTATGTTAATTTTATAATTGAAATGTAGGGGTGGAGTCTGACCTGTTAATCTGGAGATAGCCATGGAGTAGCCAATGAGGCCGCTGTGTGGGCATGGCTTTCACCTGAGACTCCTAGGAAAACTCGCGGTATTTCCCTCATGAAGATGAGAAGCTATCTTCCCCAGTTGTTGGGAGTTAATTTCAGAGACGATTAATCATGGACAAGACAAGCTGGCAGCGTTTGAGAAGCTGGAGGAGCCGGCAGAGAGACCACACAGCTTTGCCCTGATGGAACCAGACTTCTGAAGCTGGAGCGGCCAGATGGAGACCTCTGCCAGCGATGAGTTGCTTCTGCTGTTGATGGACTCTGAGCCCTGGAGGCAAGGTGCCCTGCCAGCACCAGGATTCTGCACCCACTTTGACTTCGTGAGTCAGAAGAAGACTTTATAGACTGATTTCGGGCATACGGGTTAATACTGGACTTATGACTTTGAACTGGACTGGGATGGGATGCTTTCTCCATGTCCCATTCCTTTTGTATAGAAACCTTTTCCTTATACCTATATGCGTGTCTCTGAAATTTCTTCCTCTAGTCTACCCAGACTAACTCAAGCAGCCCCTGGAGAAGAACATCATCTTCCATGTGGAAGAGCAGTGAAAAAGGAGACCCTTACTAGGCAAATTCATACTGGGACTTCATCAATGGACCCTAATGTAAGACCAAGTATGAGCAAGGTGCTGGACTGACTGTTATTTCGTGGTGCTCTGGGTCAGAGCCGACTTGATGGCATCCAGCAAAAATAGCAACCAGGGAAACTCTACCCTACATTGCATTGCTAATTATGTATTTTAACCCAGTCCTTGATGATGCGGTGACCATGTAATTGGCTACCTTGATTTTAAATTCTGTCTTATCAAGATGTACAAAAAGCCCACGTGAGAAGCATTCTAATTGTGATACCCACTAAATAAATGAAACTTTACCTTAAACACACCTGTTGCAAAGTAAAGAACTGATGCACTCCTCTAGATTGAAAGGGGGAACGCTCTAGTGAGAGAACAAGAGGAGGACCTCTATCCCAAGGTCATGGATTTGGAAGTCATTGAACTTTGAGTCAAATCTTTTTGCTTTTGAGGTTGCCCAATAAAAAGCAACTTAAGACTACCATAAATTTTCCACTTTCATATTTTCTGAGATTTTTTTATTACATGTCAAAGCTCTGCATTATTCTACAATAGTAAATGAGTGTTATTAAATTTTGTGCTCTGTGTCACTCATTGCTTTTAAAAAGATTTAGTGACTTGAATTATTTGCTTATTTTATATTAATTTTTTGCTTCAATAAAAATATGTACAAGTGAACACCTCATGAATTTTAATCTAAAAAGTTATATTCCCCTTGTCCCAATAGTATTTTATGTTATGTACCATTGACTAGTTTAATGATACTACAATTAAAAGTAAAAAGACCTCAAGAAAGTTATTTATACCATCTTTCTAAAAGCTGACAATTCCACCACTAAAGTGGAATGAGGAAATATGTATATCTTAGCTATATAACTGGAATTTTAGCTCACACTTGGCCACAGTCCCTAACCTAAGAACAATAAAGTATTTTTGTTTGTTTGTTGTTTTTTGGGATATCACTGCCCTCTGGTGGTGGGAGTAGTAGGCCCAGCCTTTGCTTATGACATGGCACTTCTCTATATTAATATTTCTAAAGGGACCTATCAAAATATAAAGTGACTTCACATTGAGATTGGTAATCTTTTATTTACAACATTTATTGAGATCTTCTTCTTATAAGTTTAAACATTCAGTAAAATGTTAGAAAGTCATTTTTCTAATCCTATTTCAAGCTTGTCAAGATGGTGGAATACGATGGATAACCCACAGGAATAGGAAAATAAGATGACAGGGAGATGGGTACTTTTTGATTTAAATATTGTGTTGAATTTGGGAAAATGACTCAACTATAAGGATCTTGTAGCACATATAACACATATTCACCTAGGCAGGCACAAGACAAGAACTGTTTACAGATATAGCAATCTGAATTCTGTACACCCACCACTTGTCTGTCAGTCTATTCTACTGTGGTAGTTTTTGTGTTGCCATGATTCTGGACACTAGGTCACTGATATTTCAAATACAAGAGAGGTCACCCAAGATGAACAGGCTCCAGCAGAGCTCACAGACTGAGAATAGACTATGAAGAAAGAATAGTGTAGCCATTTTTGAGGAATTCACTACTGATTGCCTGAAAGATACTAGATAGACATTCACAAATACTGAAAACCTCATGAACAGCAGAGGGTTATTGTCAAATTAGTTCCAGAAGGTGAGTCCCGCAGGTTGCAAGGCAGCCAAAGTATGGCTGAGGCAAAACCCTCTTCTCAAAGTAGAATAGACTATAATGATGCACAATTTATATCAAGGTGTTATTACTTCCTACTTCTATCACTTCTGAAGCTACCCTTTAAAAATTTCATCACTTCCCCCACCCCACCATGACCCTTTTTTCTTAGATACTCTATGTTCAAGAACAAGCTTCAGAGTCTCTTCTAGTGTTCTCTTTGATCATTTTTCTTTTTTAAATTAACATATTATTTCTTCATGTATGATCTGTGATTTTTTTAGCTTGAGAAGCACTAATTGCATTTTTCCTACTTGGATCAGAGTCTCTTCTGATCTTTACGTTGGTCTTTAATTTATTTTATTCATTTCTTTATTTCTTTCCTGATTTTTGATGACCATTTGCTTTTTTCCCCTTATGTTGTTCTTAGTGTTATCTGTGGTAGTTGCATAATCCGGTGTCAATTTAGAACTTTAGAGGATTAAGCATGAAGGGGTGAAATCTAGTCTGTCAATCAAGTCATATCCAGTGAGGCCTCTGTGTGGGCATGGTCTTCCCGAGTGTTCTTGGAAATCCTGGATGTCCTCCTTGGAGACAGTAGGTTTACTCTTTCTCTACTGACTCCCCGAGAATTGCTCTACTGACAATGAACATAGCACAATGCTGATAGGTCCCATGCCCTGGGAATTGGAGGAGCCATATGGAGACCTTTGTCAACACTGAGATGCTTCTACCACCACTGAATCCAGAAGACTTTGCCCCCACTGGCCTGAGATCTTTCTGCATTCAGTATCATTGCATGTGTTTTGGGCGTCTGTTGAGGACCTTACAGATTGGTAACTGTATCTCTTTGGCACTACATCAGAAAATGTTCCACTGCCATTCGTGATATTTTAAGTGGGTACTTCTTCAGAACTGGGTAGTCTATTCCTTTCTTACTCAGCTCTAAGTCTGGAAGCTCTGTTGAAATGAATTCACCATGTGTTGCTCTAATGTGATTTGAAATAAAGGAGGTATCCTTTCCAACACGTCAGCAGTGTAAAGACACTGTAGCACTTCCAAACTGACAGAGGAGTGCTGCAGGGGCTGAATCTCTTGTTTTGGTTAGGTGTCATCACTGGCTCCAAATCAGTGATCCTGGGTACAACAGGATGAAGCACTGCCTGCTTCTACTTGATCCCCCCAATCATTCTTATATCTGAGCCCATTGTTAGAGCTACTGTATCACTCCACTGCACTGAGGGTAATTTTTTTTTTTTTGCTGCCCTTCTACTTTACCAAGCATGATGCTCTTTTCCAAGGACTGGTATTTCCTGATGATGTGTCCAAAGTACATGATATGAAATATCACTATCCTTACTTCTAATGAACATCCTGGTTACTCCTCTTCCAAGACAGGCTTTTTTATTATTTGAAAAGCCCATGATCCTCACAATATTCTTCACCAGTATTATAATTAAAATGCATCACTTTTTTTTGTCTAACTTAATCAGTGTTCAACTTTCACACACACACACGTATGAGACAATTGAAAATCTATCACTTGAAGCCCACTTTAGTCTTCAAAGTGACATCTTTGATCTTCAACCCTTTAACGTGAACTGTGCAGCCATTTTATTCAAAGGAATGTTTGATCTCTTGACTGCTGCTGTCTTGAGCTTTGAATATGAATTCACTCAAGACAAAATCCTTAATGCTTCAATCTTTTCTCTAGTCCATTATGATGTGACCTACTGGTCTGGTTTTGAGATTGGGGGTTTTCTTTACATTGAGCTGTAGTCCACAGTGAAGTCTGCAGTCCTCAGTCTTCATTAGTAAGACCTTCAAACCTTCTTTACTTTCACAAAGCAAGATTGCATCATCTGCATATTATAGGTTGCTAAAAAGCCTTCTTTTGATGTTGATGTTGTATTTTCTTCATTTTTGTTCACTTTCTTGGATTATTTGCTCATTATTATTAGGTTATCATTATGAAAATATAAATAAGTATGGTGACAACTTTGACACACACCTTTCAAGACTTTTAATCTCTTTCTATTCAAATGACTGCCACATGAACACAGTGAAGAGTTCTGCAATTTCCACTATTTGAAATGCCATCTATAACTTGTAAGATTTTTTTTATAATTTGTAAGATTGACACAGTCCAATGCTCTTACCTAGTCAATAAACACAAGTAAACATTATTCCGTTCTGTAATGCTCTCAGCCTAGATCTATCTGACATTGACAGTGATATCCCTTTTTTCACTTCTTCTGAATCTGATATAATTCTAGTGCCTTGATAATGTGCTCCTATAATGGTGGTTGAAACACCTTTATTCAATTTTATTTGCATGTGATATTAATGGTACTGTTTTACAATTTTCACATCGTGTTGGGTAATTTTTTTGGACCGAGTATAAATATGGATTTCTTCCTATAAGTTAGCCAGGTATCTGTCTTTCAGATTTCTTGGCATAAGCCAGTCAATACATCCAGTGCTTCATTAACATGTTAAAACATTCCTCATGGTATTTGTGGTTGAGCAAAAATTATTTAATATGGCTCCTCTCTCTAGGTCTCTCTAATTCCCAACAAATAATTGGATACAACTATGCAAATAGGATGTGTGCAACACTATTAGAGAGTATTTGTCAGCTATATTTGCCATTTCACAAATGAGCTTTCTGGGGGGAGGGGAGGAGAAATTTTAGGTTCAATGCAAGAAAAGCCACCAGGGGCGTGTGCTGGAGATCTCAGTGTGACGTGGCAGAGCCCTAGGCCAGGGGGAGCAGACATGGAGCAGAACAAAGGAGCCAAGCCAAGAGCAGAGGCAGAGAAAATGAAAACTGAGGGGCACCATCATGGCTAGGACACTGTGTGGCAATGTTCTAATATGGACCATGGAGGCTGAGGTCAATGGAGAATGTGCAGAGAGACTAAGGGCAAGGGCGAGGCATGCTTGCTGTCTATGGAGATGTGCTGCTGTAGACTAGTGACTGTATCTTCAATGCTTTCTAATCTTGGCTAGGGTAACTTGTTAAATTCCCTAGTAATTTTCTGCAATTGGTCTTTTGTCTGTGAGTTCTGTAGGAAAAAGAAAAACAGCTGCATACATGTGTTAATAATCAGAAGTTATAGTTTATAAAGTAAAAATCTAGGAAAGGTGAGTATATTAGGCATTAATAAGTGAAAATTAACTGATATTGTCCAGTTTGAATTAGTCCTACACTTACCATGACTTGAATGACACATTTAAGAGAAATGACTTAGCTTTCCTACTCAAAAATGTCATTTCAAGATCTATCTTGAAGTACAGCATCATCTGTCGTAGAATAATATGTATTCGAACACAAGAAAATCCAGCTGTGTTGACAGCTCTTATTCAAGTGTATGCACTACCCACTAACACTAGTGATGAAGAAATTTAAAATTTTTACCACCTTGAGTCTGAAATTTATCAAAAATGCAATCGAGATAAATTGACCAATGTTGGAAATTAAAATACAAAATCTGTAAATGAAGAAGGAAGAGTTTGAAAATATGTTCTTGATCATAGGAACATATATTCCTTTCAGTAACATAAAAATGGATTGTATAAGTGGACTGCTCCAGATGGGACACACAGACATGTAATTAGCTGCATGTGTGGGAAGGGGCAAGGGAGAAACTCAAGATTCATGTCTGAAACAAGACCAACATTTGACTGTGGAGCAGACAATCAATGCTCAGATGTAAGTTCAGCTGAAGTGAAGTCAAAATGCAACCTTTTACATAGCTCACCTAAATTTTGAGAACATCTCAAAAATAGATGTGACTTGTTGTATAATAGGAACAGAATACTTGATGATATATGGGATAGCATCAAGAACGTCATTTGTAAACACAGCAAAACTAAAAAAAAATCTGTCAAATCTATTCTGACTCATAGTGTTCCTCCAGGACTGAGTAGAACTTCTTCTATCAATTTCTGAGCTTTCAACTATTTATGGAAGTAGAGAGCACCATCATCCTCCCTTGAAGGTGTTCGTGGTTTCAAACTGCTGACATTGCAGATCACAGCCCAATTCATAACCACTGTGCCACCAGGGCTCCAAACAAAGCAATGGTCATTAAAAGGAGAGGAAAGAAAGAGCATGCTCTTGAACATAGAATAGCAAAAGCAGAAAATGCCAAAGGAAATCCCAAGAAGAAAAGTAAAGTATTATAAATAGATGTGCAAAGGCCTGGAGTTACTAAGCCAAAAAAGAAAAACATGACCAGTATTTATGAAAATCAAAGAATCCCAGAACAAATTCAAACTTCAAAGTTGCAATGTGGAAGGATTCTTGGTGGAGGAAACTTGGTGGCATAGACTTTATGCATGGCCAGCAGTGTGAACTCACCCATCACTCTATTTGGGATTTCCACTTTATCCTCTAGTGTAACTATGAGTCAGAATTGACTACATGACAATGTGGGCTTTTGTTTTGTTCTGTTTTATGGACAAAATACTGAATGGGGAAGAATGCATCAAAAATAATGAAAGGAATAGAAAAGGGCAAAGTATCAAATAGAAGTGGTCATTGCTTATCCAAGTGGTAACTGGTGATCATGAACCAATGATATTTAAGGAAGAAGTTCAAGCTACACTAAAGATATTCGTGAAAATATTAGCTCCAGGAATTGCCAGAGTATCAACTGAACTGCTTCCATGAACTGATACAGCATTGGCTGAACTCACTGGTTTAGGCCAAGATTTCTTAAAGGAGTTACCTGGCCAGCTGAGTGAAAGAGATCAAGATGGTGTCTATCCCACAGAAAGGTAACCCAACATAATGAGGAAATTAACCAAAAAATACCATTAGTATCACAAGAGCCCTCATGGTGATGTGGTTATATGTTGGACTGCAATCTGCGTGGTCAGCAGTTCAAAACCAACTGGTACTTCAGTAGGAGAGAGACTGGGATTTCTACTCCCATAAGTGGTTACAGGCTTAGAAACTCATAGAAGGTTGCTGAGTGTCAGCATCAATTCAGTGGCTTTGAGTTATCATTAGTATCACCCTTAAGTAAATGCTTGCTGAAGTAATGCAAAAGCAGTTGAAGCATTACATTAGCAGGACATGGCCAGAAGTTCAAGTTGGACTAAGAAGAGAATATGGAACCAGGGATATTGTTGCTAATGTCTAATGAGTCCTGTACAAAAGCAGAAAACATCAGAAAGTTGTTGAGCTGTGTGTTTTTAGCTGTGCAAAAGTATCAGGCTGTGTAGATCAACAAAAACATTTCATAACATTGAGAAGTATGGGAATTCCAGAACATGTTGTGCTTCTACAGAAACTTTACATAGTTCAAAAGAAAGATATTTGAATACAGCAAGAGGATACTGTGTTTTAAAATGCTGGACTGTGTGCATTACAGCTGTAGCCTTTCACTGTATTTATTTAACCTGTGTGCTGAAAATAATCAGAGATACTTGACTGGATGAAGAACAATGCATCATGATTGGAAAATGGCTTCTTCAGAACCTATGCTGTACAGATAAAATAACATTAATTATTAAAAGTAAAGTGAGATTTAAATATATACTTGATGACAAAGTATGCAATTTTTGGATGAATTACAATTTAATGTAAATATCATGGAAGTATTCAAAATGGCACTTATAAACATCAAAAGACAAGATCAAACTAAAGTTATGAAGGGTCTAATTTCACCTAGATCCATAGTCAATGTTAATGGAAGCAGCATATAGGAAATGAAACAGCTTGCTGAATTTGACAATATTTGACCAAAAAACCTCAATGAACAGATCTATGCTATCTTTTAAGGTTGCTACGAAAACTGAATTAATGGCAGTGAGTTTGGTTTTGTGGCAATAGTGAACAACAGTCATGTCTTGTTTTTCCCCAATATTTTTAATAAAGCTTGGACTTTCTAACTTTAATACCACTGATTTCTTACCAAATGTTTTCTCCTGAACTGGGTGAACACCAACCACTTATTTTTGGTATAGCAACTCTATGTGTTCCTTTCTTCTTCCTACTATGCTTTCACAAGTCATTCAGTTTGTCCCCATGCTGTACAGAAGGCGATGGATAAAACAAAACTGGAAATGAAGGAATACTTATAGAAGCTGTTCAACAAATAGATGAAACACTGGAGGTGTTCATTCATGTGTACCAAGAAATTTTGAAGACATCCATGTGGCTAATTGATTCCAGGGAAAGGAGATCTATGAGAATGTAAAATTTAACAACAAAATTATGAATAAAACATGGACATAAAATGTGCATGGTGATCATTTAAAATGATTGTAGCAGTATAGATATAGGTAACCACCTGAAATTTAAGTCCAATTCAGAACAGGAGATGGAACAAGGGATGTCATTGCTTTTATTGGGTGGATCTTTGCTGAATGCAGAGAATACCAGATTGTTTACCTGTATTTTATTAACTATGCAAAAACATCAAAATAGGTAGACTAGAAGAAATTACAGATAAAATGGCGAATAGTGAAATTCCAGAACTCTTCTTGTGTTCATTTTAAATGTGTGTATAGATAGGCAATTATTTGAATAGATCTAGAAGATAGTGCCTGGTTTAAGATCAGAAAAAGTGTACATCAGGGATGTGTCCTTTCACCAGATTTATTCAGTCTGTATGCTTTGAAAGTAATGTAAGATCTGAACTAAGTTAAAAAAGTGGCATAAAAACTGGAAAAAGACTCATTAACAACCGTGATTATTGAAATTGAGGCATATTAGACACACTTATTGTTAAAGATTAAAGACTAAAGCCATCAATAGAAAACATACCTTAACATAAACCAAAAAAAAAAAATGCTGGGAAAGTAACATGATATGAAATATGGATAAGATATTTAAGTTTTAAAAGATTATGTTTGAATTGGATTCACAATCAATGCTCATGGAATCAACCACGAATTAATCAACTAGATATTGCATTATAAAAATGCCTGCAAAATATCTCATTAAAGTGTTCAAAAGCAATGATATCAATTGAAGACTAAATTGCTCTTGATCCAAACTGTGATATTGTAGTCCCCTATGTAAATGTGAAATCTGAACCATAATTAAGGAATGCCATAAAATAATTGATGCATTTTAATTATGGTGCTAGTGAAATTTCTTAAAAAATTAGCCTAGGACTGCCAGGAAAATCTGTATTAGAAGTACAGGCAGAAAGCTCCTAAAAAATGAAGATGGAAAACTTTATCACATACCTTTTCTTCAAAAAAGACTATTCCCTATGACAGACAACATGCTTGATGAAGTGACTGTGGTCAAGAAAAAATGCTCCATGAGATGGATTGAAATAATTATAAAGATAATTAAACTGATGTTGATGGAAACATTGTGACATATGAGCAAAATAAATAAAATGCATTAAATCAGAAAAATTAAGCACATATTCTCATTGTAAATATCAAATTCACAGGTTATTATATAGATAACATAAACAGAGAAACTTGGTGGCTATGTAGGAAATTATATAAAAATAATATTTGAGAAATATACAATATTTACAGTATGGCTTAATATATTTTAGAATTAGAAATCATTCATGTATTTAAGTTAAGGGAATGTGATTCTCATGTTTTATGTAAAATGCTGAAATGGTATTTTAAGCTTTTTTTAGTATCATAGGTACATGTGTTAATATAGAATATTTCTTGATAAATATTGTCAGGTTTTGATATGTTATGCTTTCTCTTTATTGAATATTCTCTATATTTTCTAGTCATTGTTGTTGTATTTTTGTATAGTTGTGTTTTGTTTTATAACATTGTCTCTCCATGAGATAAAAGCTAAGTAGATCCTTAGAGATGGTTATTGGATAGGGTTATGATAGCAAAAGATATGGACAATGGGGAGTCAAAGAGATTGAGTAAGAGAAAAAACATGCTGAAATGGATGGTGGTGATGATTGCATGATCAAATTGTATATGTGAAGCTTATGCCAATAAAACTATCTTTTTGCCAATAAAACTATTTTTAATAAATAGAAAGATATGATTTGAAATTCCATGATATTTGCTTACACAGGTTGGAAATATTAAATAATTACAAAAGAAGCAAAAGGTCAAGAGGCTTGTATGGTCCTCTTTTTCCTAATCTAGAAAAGTTTTAGATAAAGAAATAAATAAAACCTTAGATCAGCAATATATTGTCTATATGTATCACTTATATATCTTTGACCCAAGCATGGTTCTGGTCATTTATCACCCTGGTAAAAGGAACAACCCATGAGTACACTCCAGGTACTCAGTGTTTGTTCTGGAGGTAAATAATAAGGGACTTGCACTAAAGCTGTAGTGCATTTTTCTTGGTCAATGCTGCAGCCAAAGACATCAAATATACTTCTATAAATATAATACATTCTTCCATAATTAATGCAGATAGAATTAGTAATTTTTTACTGCAATAGGTACAGATAAGAAATGTAATAAAAGATTTTTTATACTATATTAGGGCAACAAGAACAAAGTGTCAATAATGCATGATAAAAGGTTAAGATTAAAATAAGGCCTATGTTAATCTTTTAAGCAAATTGAACAATAGTATTAATCGAAAGGAAAGGGAATACAGCAAAGCATTGTTAGAGATCATAATACATGACAATAATCAAAAATGCTTGTGGGATTCAAGAAAATAAGATGCTAATCAAAAGGATTAACTGAACTTAGAAAATATTCGAAAATCTATCTTTCTGTCAATAAATATGGCAAAATGTTGGTTAGCCTCAAGAAATAGAAATATAATCAATAAATCTGAGTTGTTTTGTACAAAAGAGGCCAAACAATTCTAAGTCCCTCTATAAATCCTCTATATGCAAATGATCCTAATAAAAACGTTAAAACTAGATAGTTAGAACTACTCATCTCTTACCAACTATCTGCTTATTCAAAATTTTGCAATTATGACTACAGTGAAATACATAATGCCTGTTTTTTTGCTCATTAACTCTACTTCTGAAATACTGCTTAGGTCCACGGAAAGTGACAGCACTGGCTATGGTGGTTAGGGGTATTCATCAGTTGGGTGGCAATGTTTGTAATGGGGTTTGACAGTTGTAGGATGATGTGATGACGCAGTTTTGTGTTGATGTCATCACTCTCCATCTTGTGATCTGATGCAGTTTCCTCCATTTCCACATAATGCTGACATTCAACCTATGCTGAATCGTGAGGCATGGGTTTTTTATTATTTCATTCATAAGAATTCTTACCATTTTTGAGGAAAGAAAATTTCTCAAAAAGCTAGTGAAATTTTAGAGAAAAAAATTTAAAGTAAAAGGTTCATACTTTGTCCTCTATCATTTGATAAGGTTGTTAAGGTTATATTTTTCTATTTTTAGAGAGGATAGCATATGCTACAATAACAATTGCTGTGATAAGTAGTTATATTGTGCCAACCTGGTCAACAGGAACACGTGGGATTACTCAGTTAACAATTTGATCGGAGGGCAAAGAGATAGAGGGCTTCGCAAGGCCCACCACTCTCGCTTTTGCTATCTGCTGATCAGACTAGCATGCAACTGCTTTAGTTACTTGTGAGCTACAGTTTGCCTCAACATATGAGCCACACTGTCTGTGGGAGACGCCAGATAGGGGCTGTGCGGCTAGAACTTGTGGTTCCTGCAAGACCTGCATCACCACCTTTCTGATGTGTACATCACTTGAACTTGAGGCTGCTAGATCCTGTTGGCTTACATTGCTTGAATTTGATGTCTCCTCCAGGCCTGCTTTGCTAAGTTCTGGAGCTGCTGACTATTGGGGACTCACCGTACTGTTTGTTGCTTGTGGGAAGACTTCGCCTGAATTGTCCTAAGGAAGACTCAATTGTCTGCTTCTTTGTCCTTGCACCCAGTAGCCATCATGAGCTGAAGGACTTCCAGTACATTAACTGTTCCATGGGAGTGAGTTAAACTGAGCCCTCTGTATTTCTGTGTGAACTAATTAACAGTTATATTCCTTTGTCCTGTATTTAGTTTCACTACTTCCATCAATCTTTTAATTTATTCTGCATTTGTTTTGATTTAAGGAGACATTTTGAAATTAAAGCTGTGATATGGCAGTATGAATAATTTAAGGTAGCTGACCTCTCATTTTTCTGATGCGAATTAATGTCTTTAGATTTGTTTTTTTCTATAAAGCATTACATGTCATACTTATTTATCTTTCAAGTAAAGTGACTCAATGTTGATTAGAAATAATTGTATCCCCTTGATTTGGAATTGAGCAGATTCTTTTAGTCTTGGTAACACAATTCCAGTGTAATATATATATATATATATATATATATATGTATATATATATATATATAATCAAACTTCAATTTTCAATATTTAAGGGTTTTATGGAAAAATACTGAATATTGCAAGAACTATGATAAGTAGGTGAAAGGAGTGCTTAGATTCATTGTACCAAAAATAGTTTGTCAAATTTCAATCATTCATGAGATAAAATAGGATCTCAAACCATTGATATTGAAGGGAAAATTCTGACGTTCACTCTGAAGATTAGCCAAAACAAAGATGCAGGAATTAATTTCATATCAATTGTGATGTTTCAACAAAATTATTTAGCACTGGAAGCACTCAGTAGTGCATGCCGAGATAATTGGAGGGCAGCTACTTTTCCAATCAACTAGAAGAAATCCATAGTTATGTCTATTCAAAAGAAAGTTTACCTACTAGAGTGTGGAAATTATTGAACAATATTGTTTATATCACATGCAAATAAATTTCCCCTTAAGTGAACCAATAGACAGCATCATGAAAATGGAGAAAAGATCGCAGTAGTCAAGAATTTCATTTTATTCTGATCCACAAGCAATATTCATAGAATCAAAAATAAAGAAATCAAATTATGTATTTCATTGGGAACTTTGCTACCTAAGACAGCTTTAAAGTATTGACAAACAAGAATGCTACTGTGTGGACTAAGATGTATGTGGCCCAAGCTATGGAAACTTACAAGGACAGTTTTACCCTGTCCTATAGGGTCATTATGAATCAGCATCCACTTGATGGCAGTGGGTTTGGTTTTCTGGTTTCTTAGGGGTGTTGGAAGTGGAGCAATGAATAAGAGTGACTAATGAAAAATGGGCTCATTAGAATTATGATTCTGGAAAAAAAATGAAAGTACCCTGGATTGCCAGAAGAATTAACAAATCTGTCCTGGAAGAAATACAGCTGGGAAATGGGAGGTCTTCTCACCTACTTTGGACATGTTATTGGGAATGCCCAGTCCACTTAAAAGGATACCATGCCTTGTAAAGTAGAGGGTCAAAGAAAAAGAAGATCCTTTGCAAGACGGCTTAATACATTGTGCTCTAATATAAAAACAACCATGTGGAAGCCATGTGCTTATGTTAATTTTATGATTGAAATGTACGGGTGGAGTCTAGCCTGTTATCTGGAGATACCCATTGAGCAGCCGATGAGGTCTCTATGTGGGCATGGCTTTCACCTGAGACTCCAGGGAAATCTAATATTTCCCTTGTGAAAATGAGAAGCTATCTTCCCCAGTTATTGGGAGTTAGTTAGAGAGATGATTAATCACAGGTAACACAGAATGGTGGCGTCTGGGAGGCTGGAGTAGCCGGTGGAGAGACCACACGGCTTTGCCCTGATGGAGCCAGACCTCTGAGGCTGGGGCAGCCACATGGAGGCCTCTTCCAGTGATGAGATGCTTCTGCCACCACGGGATGTTGTTGATGGACCCTGAGCCCTGGAAGCAAGGAGCCATGGGGAGACCCCTGTCGGTGTCGGGACTCTGTACCCACTGATGTGTGACTTCATGAGTCAGAGGGAGACTTTATGGTCTGATTTTGGGCATATGGGTTAATATCGGACTTGTGACTTTGAGCTGTACTGGGCTGGGATGTTTTTCTCAATGTCCTGTTCCTCTTGAATATAAATCCATTCCTTGTATCCATATGCGTGTCTCTGAAATTTGTTCCACTAGTCTACCCGGACGAACACAAACTGTGAAGAGGGCACAAGGTTGGTAGGCTTTCATCTGCTATTCATGAGAGTGCTTGAGTAAGGACTGATTAGGTGGGGACAAACAACAATGAAGAAAACACATGTAAATACGCAGAAGGCATAAGCAACAGTCACGTAAGCTATGAAATACTTAAATATACTTGCAATTTAATGTAGTAAAAACTTTTATTCAAATATATTAACTAATTAAAGGGCATATTTTGGACATAGATTGGAAGACTATATAGAAAAGACATAATCATCTCTTTAGTTTTCAATGTATAGATATTTTACATACCTGGTTTAGTGTAGCTCGAGCATAATAAGAACTGTGGAGACAGCACAAAGTCGGACAGTATTTCTGTCTGCTGTGCATGAAGGCACTGTGAGTCAGAATCACCCCCCCCGAGAGAATGCTGTGTATCCTACTAGAGTACATAGTGACCGAGATCAAGTTTCATAACAACCATCTAAGAAGTAATTATTGATTTCTCTTCCTTCAGACAAAATGAAAAAAAAAAAAAAGAAATGAAAGATACCAGAAAACAACTCATCCAAAAGTGTAATGGACCATGCGAGCCTCCATGACGCTGAGACTAGAAAAACCAGATGGTGTTCACTTCCACTGTTGACTGCTCTGAAAAGATTCACAAGATAGAGTACTGAACAGAATAGGACAAAAATGTGGACACAGCTAAAAGTCATTGAAAACAACAGGCTTACTGCTGTGATGGAGAATGATGGGATCCCAAGAATGTGGCCCTTAGTCAACTTTCAACCAAACAATAGATAAGCTTCTCGGGGCAACGGTGACAACAGGGACTTCACACTTCCTGAACAATCACGGCCTCTTAATCAGAAGAGCAGCACTTACTCAGGGATAAAGTCCAGAAGTCAGAAAATGATAGGAAAAAGGGATGAACAGAATCAAGAAAAACAGCAATGACATGACAAGAGTGTGGTTACCTTGAGGAGCGCAAGCAATGCCACAGAACAAATGTGCATATGTTATTGAATGAAACAACAATTTGATCTAGGAATCTTCATTTCAATGGCAAAAAAGGTTTATATATATTTACAAAAAATAACAAATGACAATTGAGCCTTCAAAAGTGAAAGTCATAAATTTTTAGTACCACTTGTCTTAGAGCTGATTCCAACTTATAGCTGCCGTGTAGGACAGAGAAAAACTGCTCTCCATTGATGTTTTCACTCAGCCTTCCTGAAATGTTTCAAAGTTGGTGTTATTTTCCAGCTCATTTTTAATCCAGGAATACAAATATCATACAAACAATATTTGTGTTTTATTTTAAAGTGAACACCTTGTGGGTGCAACCACCCACAGAATGAGAACATTAATCCAAAGCCATGGCAGCACATAGGCGAGGAAGGAGAAAACTCACCCTGAAATAAGTCTGTCAGTAAAGAATTTTTATTTTTTTTGAATTTCTACATTTTCAACACATAAAATATTTCAGGCCTAAAATTCTAGTTGATAGATTTTTTTTTCACTAGCTATACATTTCAATAAAGCCTTATTGAAAGTAACAATGTGGAAATGTTCTCTTTCTGTAGAGTCCTCAAATTCATGTTCATCATTCATTTTGTTATGTGGTACATTTGAAGTTCTGCCTCCTTGTTTATGTCTCAGAATCATGTTTGAAAGCAGTTATCCTGTTCATCATTTCATCCTTTGACAGACCCTACATATTTTACACTTTCTATCTTGTCACATAAATCAACTCTCAAGGTTCTATAATTACTTCTCTCAAATCTTCACTCAACTTCCTTCAGGTAGCTCATGAATTTTTGATTACATGGTACTTGAATTCAAACACAGAGTTGAAAACTTGGTCTTATAAACTATTACATACTATAGAGCTTTTTGCATCTTAAACAGTTAGGGATGAAACTTAAGGTAAACAAAATTCAAACTGAAATCATGCTTTTCATTGACCTTTATGGTGGGAAATGACTGATTTTCCTATCTTGTTCAACTAATTATTAGTTTATCTCTTCCCCAAATTTTGGCCTGTGCCCATTTAAAGTCCATTTAGTTCACTGCAAACTGGTCATAATTCCTGGAGCCCAGAGGGCACAAGAGTTAAGGTGACCAGTTGTTGATCCAAAGGGTAGTGATCAGTGCTCACCAGACCCTTAGAGAGAAAGCAGTCCTCTATGGGGTAATTCGATTCTGTCCTTTAGGTATATTGTAAGTCAAAATCAGCTGAATGGCAGTGACTTTTACTAGTAATTTCTTCCTTATTTTATTCATAGGAACAACAAAACTAATGACTTTCAAATCAATGTATAATTTATATTTAAAGAATTTAGGTCAGTGTGGATGATTCTCACAAAAAAATATATCTGTTTGTCTACTTAATTCTTCCATGTTCCTCAGGAGGCAGAGCTGTATGAATGACAAGTGAGGATCTGGTGACCCCTGGCTTCTGTGTGGTTTGGTGGAAGAAAAACTCTGGCAGGTGATAAGGACAGGAAGAGCAGGGCATCTGTTCTCTCAAAGGTGCAACGGGGTCTGGATGAACGTCTTTCCTCAAAAGCTAAAAAGGAAGAAGAAAATATGGCCCAAACAGCAAAAACACGCCACTTCAGTACTCTAGCAATGAACCATATTCACAGAAAGACCTGAAAATCACTTATTCAAGAGAAACTCAGGGCTCTCAAGAAGACAACAGACTCTGTCATACCAATGGGAGCGTTCTCATCTCACCTTTCACTCAGCTCAGTGATTCAACAACCAAAATGCAACCGGATTACAAAACATAAGTCTATTCTTTAGCCAATGTAGTTATACAATTAGAATAACTAGGGATTTCCTTTGAACAACTTGGAAATATCTGCTAACACTTCAAGCTATATTTTGTTTAACATCATAGATGGGATGGAATGATTTATACCTAAGCTAAAAAAAAAAATCAAACTGGCTAAATTCTTAAGGCTTTTACTAGTAAGAAGATCACAAAAACACAAAGGTTCTAGAATGCTCCTTTTACTTTTTATAAAAGCTTGAGTTATACTTATTGTTTCATCGTTTCTGTTCAGCAGTGAAACTGAAAATGAGAAACTACTGAAATGAAGCGTGATTCTCAAGGACTTCCATCAGTCTTTGTAGGACTCCCCTACTGAACATCAAAAGGTCTCCCAAAGCACTCGTAGTTCTAAAGTTAAGGTAAAAGCAGCAGTCTTAAAATCAAGGCAAAAAACTATCGATTTTAACTTCTATAACCACAGCTACTGTCATCTACTAAATTTTGACTCACAGAAACCCCTTAGGTCACTTTGGAGGCTAGTAATATTGATAAGAACAGGACAGCCCATTCCTGACCTTGCCTTTAGTAGGCCAATATATTCTTTCGCTGTGCTATTTCCTATTACAAACAAATAATCTTCCATAGGGTCATTATAAGAAGAATCCCCTCGTGGTAATAAGTTTGAGAGTTTACAAGCGCAGAGGAGGAGCCAAAGTGGCCATGAGTTAAGAATTGGGCTGCTAACCACAAGGTCAGTAGTTCAAAAATCACCTGTTGCTCCTCAGGAACGACAAGGTTCCAAGGAGTTGGAACCAATTCAGTGGAAGCAACTTTATTTTTGTCTTTTTTTTACAGCAATAGAGAGAAGCTAATAACCAAAAGCATAGTCATCACCAAAAGAAATGTTAGCCGTTTGAATACACCAAAAGCTCCTACTATATGTCAGAATCCATTCCACAGCAACTGTCTTTTGTTTTGTTTGTTTGTTTCAATTTTTAAAATAGCCATAAGGGAGAAGTGGGGCTTAGCCATTTAACTTATCCTTATTAATGAAGAATTGTAAACTCTTTGGAATCTCATCCCCTTGCTTGGAAGCCTGTTGAATTCGGAAAGAACTTCCTTAAAGGGTACACTCAACAAGCATATGGTGAATGTTGTGACGCAGGACTTGGTCTGTATGGTCTCCCAATTGGAGATTCCTGCACTATGGAGACTGGTTTATAATTCTGAATACATTTATATTTAAATTTGTGTTTCTTAACAGAAGTTTGAGGGGATTGAAGCATGAATGGGGAACTTCTATCTTCACAGTTCTTCTAAAGTTCTACTTAATGCTGCCTCTCCAAAAGCCCTGCCCACCACCTGGACAACACTTCAACAGCCTCCACAGGTGGATTCACGTACATGGTTCACACTTCCTGTGAGAGTTCCCACTTTCCATGCAACTAAGAATACCTCCAAAGATATATGATATTAAATTGAAAAATGAAAACGCTGTGACAGGTAAACAGAAAGGCCAGAGAAGGAAAAAACAGTAACCCAATAAAATGTTTTCCTGTTCTTATAAGACCCGATATTTTCATATTTGCCCTTTGAAAATAAACACCAATCAATAGCATTCTCATCCTTTTATAGATGACATATACTAACGCAGACTTCTGAAAAATCTTCCTATCCTTGATGCCTGGTATTGCTAGTAAGTAATACCATCAGGTTGGTCCTGACTCATTGACACTAAACTTTTACAGGGGCAGATAGATCTCCAGGAACTCTCTACAAGGTGAAACAGACTGGGATTCAAACAGTCCACCTAATAGAAAGGTGAGCAGGACAAATGAGCAGGACTTAGCTTTGTTGTAAGCGAGTGCTCCCATCAGCACAGCACCACTACTCTAAACTTAAAGAATTTAGTTTGCTGGTTTCAATATCTTTTGGGTTGGTTGTTTCAGATAATGTGTAGTAGTTTAAATCATTGACATCAGCAAAATATAGCTGTAGGATAACAAAGATTTAATGATTTTCAACTCCTCAGACATAGAGAATAAATTTTCCAGAGAGAATGGTCTTTGGAATTTAGAAGGCCAACCAAGAAAGAGTATTAACACAATTTTCAAAAACAATCTCCCACGTATTTCTGGAAAGAATTTCATTAATATTAAAAATATGCCTTACAAACATAATTATTCCAGATCTTAGAGCAAAGATAAGGAAGTTTTCATAAATTTATAGTTTATTGAAAATTTTAAAGTTCAGTTTGTACCTATGTGGCTACCAAGTAGTAAGTGTTCAATAAATGTTGAAGTAATAAATGTTTTTCTAATATAAGAATACATTAATGGCTGATTTATAAAAATTAAAATGATAGTAAAAATGTTGTCAAATGGAAGACACTAAAACTAGTGGGATATGGAAAACCTGGGATTGATAAAATGTTTAAAGTATACCACGGTGATGTAAAAAATGCAAATGTATTTGAACTTCCTAAATATGTAGGAAAGATCTCAGTCAATTTGAAGTTATCATATAAGGGTATACAAGAAAACTAAATCATGAGATTTATTGAAAATAGCAGAAAAGATCAAGAAACTATATCACTCGGCCCCAAAATAAGATTCTGCCCTCCTATTTCTGGAGATTACAGATTCAAGTGACTAGAAATTATGCAGAAATGCCTCTTTTCATGCATGCTACACAGTGTCAATGCATTCAATCTGCATTAATTTGGGGATAAAATAAAACAAAAGTAAGTATATAGATGACTTTACATATAAAATTAACACACATTTACCTAATTAGTGTTTATAAATAAGGAGAACCAATAGTTTTTAATGCATGTTAAAATCAGTTTTGCTTCGTCATTATCATAAAAAGAACTAGCAATATGCATCATAACCAGAATATGAGAATTTACTACTATTCATGTTTGCTATCTTATTACAAAGTACATCCTTACTTTGATATAAGTTTCAGAGTCTATCTCTAATAAAACTTGTCAGAATGGTGGTAACAATCCTGTGGTGTTATTTTATTGTTACTTCGCACCTAATAACTCCAGTAATGAAACCGCTTGATTCTAAGACATTACTCTTATCATAAATGCACAGCTTGTGGGTATCGTGGTCTTATAGTCACTGACACATATTTCCTAGTAGGAGCATTTTAGTACAGCATTTTAAAAGTAGAATAATAATAGAAATGAGTAATCGATCCTGACACTATTTTATACATTTGTTCTTTTCTTAGAATTTCCTTGCACTCAGGTGCAATGAACTGAAGGGGGAAGGGGGATCAAGGAAGGTAGGAGAAAATTATAGTACAGTTGTTTAAAAAAAAAAAAGAAAAACAAGAGAACAAAAATGTTTTCCCACAGTATGAGCTTTAGTTAAATTGCACAGTTTGGTTTAGTCTAACATTCTATTATGTTGTTCATTGATGGTGCTCATTGTTGCATCATATAAGGCACTTTACTACTATTTAGCCTATGCCTATACATAAATCAAAAGTCTACATTTAGAAGTACATTTTACCCTACTCTCTGAAACTAAAAAATGTTTTCTAGCCACTAGTAAAAATAAGGCTTTCAAAAAGTTTGTTTACTATTTTCACTAATTTTTGCAATAAAATTTAGCTCTTTCAATTTAGTTAATGTATGATTATTAGGTATTACATGGATATAAGTGAATGGATGATAAATACTGAACTGTATTTGTCTACCTCATTTTTGTATCAATTATAAAGTCATTTCTCTTCAATGTATCACTTCTATAGTCAATAAAATGAGATATTGGAAGCAATTATAAAAGTATAGTGTGCTATCCACTAATAATGTTCTTGGGTTAAATTCTATTGTTTATGTTGTTAATCATTGTTATCAAAGAACTCGAAAGATATCCACTGGAAACAATGATGGACACTGAACATGATTTTTGGGATGATTAAGAAAACAACCTATTTCTTATTTCTTTCTATTAGAACAGGAACACAATTTCAGATTTAGAAGTATGTTTGTGCCAGGCTGTTCTTAGAATGGATCGTAAGACAAAAGAATCAACCCTGCTCAAATAAGACTTTAAAATTGCAAGAATAATAATAATAAAAGCTGAGTAAACATTACTGTTAACAAATAAATGTTCTCTACTTTTTATGAAGAGTTATTTGTAACTCTTGTCATTATAAAACAGTTCACTGAAGCATTACTTTTGATTGAAATGAAGTTACCATAACCATCACTACAATTTCATTCTAGATGAAAAATACCACTAGAGGATAGCTCCTCTCATCTATTTCCTTAAGGGGGAAGAAAAACAGTTACTCTGAGAGTGTAAAAGAAAACTAAAAGAGTAGTTTCCTATTCGTGTCTGTGAATCATTTAGAAAATCGCCTAACCATTGTCAAATACATAGAGACAAATTTCAGAAGCATAAGAGCTTCACCCTGAGCTGTCGGTCCTTCCTTGACACAGGGAAAGGAAAAAAATCTATCAACCGAACTATGAATCAACTTCAACAGGAGAACTGGACCGGGGTGACAATTGCACGGGAAATAAAAAAGGTTTGGGATGATCAGAGAATGCTGAGGGAGGCTGAATTCATTCCAGCACTCTGAATTGCCTCTGCTACGGATGACTGACTGAGGGAGCGTGTGGTATTTCACCTCCGATGGTTTGCCGGACAAAAGACAAGAAGAGCTCCTCTGGCAGATTGCAGGTGTTCCGCGTCACCCATGTCTCTCTGTGCACTGCTAGCCAACAGGGAGTGTCAGATGAATCACAGAAGATCCCTTTACAATCCAACTTAAGTCAGAACACAACAAAAGGCTTGCTGCTCTCAAGCCAATTGTGAGGAGCAACCGCCCTCTAGGACAGAAGACAGCGGCACCTTATGGTTTCTGAAGCCGAGCATTGTTCTGAGAGCACAAATCTCATCTCCTGGGAGCCACTCATGAGTTCTGAACTAATGGCGATCCTCTAGTTATTAAAGACCTGAGATTCATTCCACAGTGCCAAGAGGGTTCCATGATCTTAAGTATTATCTGAGAACTGTCAACAAATTAAAAACAAAAGTACTGCAATCATCTAACATTAAGCATAGTACCATAGATAGAATTCTCAGAATGTGACCCCAGATCTCCATAAAAAAAATGAGTTCTAGGATCCCTGGTGGTACAGTAGGTGAAGCATTGAACGATTGACCATATTTGGTGATTTGAACCCACAAACTTCTCTAAAGGAGAAAGATGTGGTATTTTGCTGCCATAAAGATTTACAACTCCAGAAACCCCATAGGGTCCTATGACTTGGCATTCAGGAGCATTCTTGAGGCCTGAAAAGAATAAGGTTGGTCTTATGCAAAGGGCAGCCCACTTTGAAGTTCAGAGACTGAGAGAATGTAATATACTAATATACTTCATAAAGAATAGTAATGTTATAATCAATGCCTCTAATAACGAAAGCCATAATGGCTGAGAGGAAGAAAGAATGACAAGGATATTCCTGTATTTGGGAGGGGTATGTAGCCCCTTGTGGGATATCAGAACCTGGGTGAACAAAGGAGGATGTCAAAGCAAAACAATAGTCTGAAGTAGGATCCAATACAGCCTGAGCCAGGTGTGCAGGTAGGGAGATCATCTGCATGAAGATAGAGGAGGGAGTAGCCTACCCCAGTTCTGGAATTATGAATGCGGAGAGATAGTGTTCTCTACTGGAGGGATTGAGAGGGCAAGGTTCTCATGCTAGATAATGAGGATTTCAAGAAAGTTGCAGTAATTTTCATAGAAAATTGATACATGTAGGAAATAATTAAATAAAGTAAGTATACTTAAGAAAATGGAAGCCAAACTTTTCATTGAGTGAGAAGAAGATATGAATGTAGCATTAGCTGGAATGAACATAGTGGTGCTATGTTCCACTGTACATTTGTCCTATTTTAACCTGCCATGAGAAGCTAACAAGGTATCACATATATCAAGGTTCTCAAGAAAAACAGTAATGTCCTATGTCTTTCTGCTCCCCCACCCCTGTACTCCAGTTGCCTTCTGTGGATTTGCATGAACTACAGACAGAGATAACTCTTCCCTTTATTTATTGTCCTCCTTCCTCCATGCACCCACAAATAGTAATAACAATAATTTAAATAACTATTTATGTATACATACTGTGAGAGTTTACATTAAGAATCAGACAATTATAGGGTAGTTGGCAGTTGAAAAATTCATAGGTCAAAAGAAGGCTAGAGCTTCCTGCAGGATTGAGACCCCAAATCTGTAGGGCAGATAGTAGAAGAAGAAAGCATATAATGTTGTTTTCCAAATGCTTCATTACAGTCTGAAGACAAAGCACACCCCAGGGAAACTCCCTGTTGCCCCTAAGTTCTTCCCTGTGAAAGTTTATCATCTTTTTTCTGACCCTCTTTTAAGGATGATTTTTAAAAAGAGTGAAAGACTCTCCAGAATATAGACATGGGGCTGTTGGAATGGACCCAAAAACAAACCTTTGAGTCAATCCATTTGGATGTGCCACCTTTTGGAAAATTTGCATTTCATCCCAGATGCATTGAATCAGTGTTTGCTTTTTAACAAGATTTTTAAGAGCTCCTTATAGATCCTCAGATGATTCTAATGCATGCATAAGTGTTGAACCAGAGTGAACCAATTTGGAGCCCTCGCACAACGTAACAATAATTGTCAGGTTGGTACCGAATTAGTGTTTCTCTCTGTTGGTCATAGGGTCACTCAGAGTAAAATCAAATCAATACCACCTAATACGAAAAGTCTATTTTACTGAAGGATAACTATTTAAGCAATTATTTTATACCAGTATGTCGGCTAGTGTAGTACCAAATAACTGTTCACCAGAACCTAACCAAGTTGTCACAAAAATCAGTCATCACAACAGGCTGTCCTGCATGTAATTAAAGAGTGAGATGAGTTAGCTACATGTATACAATTTATCCAGGTGGATCGGATAGTCTAGCACAGAATAAAATGTGCAGGCAGAATTTCTGAGTTCCAATGTTATAGGTACTTTCACACGAAAAATATAATGATAAAAGAAGCCAACATTTAAAAAGTTCCATTAATCAAGGATACACTGATAGTATGTAGAATAGTTTTGACTGCAGTTGATGAATGAAATCAGAGCGGTTGTAATAGAAGTGATAACTTAAGCAAAATTGCTGGACTCTAATCCTTGAGAATTTCTGAGACACTGTAAATGAATGCCTCATTCACTGGCATCATAACTCTAGTCAGTTTAATAGTGTCAGAAATGAGTTTATCGGGGCGAATTCGCTTGTTCTACATGGAGCCGTTGCTATGTGTCGAAATCCCATCATTCTCCAGCTGACTCTCGTTCATTTCCTTAAGCTACTAACAGCTGGGGATCTTTGATGCCTTTGTATTAATTCTCCTCTTTTTCCTGACACCAAAGAAGCCGGGAGGAAGCCGCAGGTTCCGTGTTAGTTGGAAGACTGCAGAGAAGCTCCCTGTAAAGACGCGCCATCTTAGAAAGCCCGTTTTGCTCTGCTCTATGAGAACGCCGTGAGTGAGGATTCATTCAGTGACGGTGAGTAAGTCATTCCTTGACTCTGGCCGCCAAACAGTACTATCCATGGGAACATTAAAAATGTTAATAATAGTAATAAATAATAATAATAACTACAAAAGAAATAACATTTAGTAACAGTACCGAGCGCCTCTGATGGTTCACTTCACATCCTGTCCAGAACAATTACATATTGATCAGTCCTTAGAGAAACCATCCTGCTTGGTAAACTAGAGGGGCAGTAAAAATTAGCGAGACCCTGAAAATGGATTGGCACAGTGACTGCAACAATAGGCGGACACACAAGAAGAATCGTAGCACGGCGTATGTATCATCGGGCTGGGTTTCATTCTGCTACACATCGGACTGCCATGGGTGGGAATTGACTCCATGGCATCTAGCAATGGTATCTTCTTTAGAAAAAATACAAACTAAGACAGAGAAATGTGAAGGAATATGGAAAGTTCACAGAAATAATAATTAGTGGAGGCTTAAAAGCCACAGTGAAAGTATGTGAATATTAGAAATGCATATACTTATAAGAAGAAGGCTTGATAGTCTGTAATGTAAAGCAGAGGGCAATGAAAACAATTATGTACATAGCTGTCAGTACTATCTACATGCATCACTGACTAGGTAAATGCTACACTGAAGCCACCATAACATGCAAAAGTAAGTCAGGAAAAAATAGACTTTCCTGCTGGAATGGAGGTTCACTTCCAGCAGCAGCTCCACAGAGGCAAAGGCTGTGCCTCCTACTCCCACCACCAAAGAGCAGTGATACCCCCAAAAAACAAATAAAATAGACTTTCTCCATAACATACTGGAAAGTAATTTTCCTGGCAGAGCTTGGAAATAACTCATCTTGCATAAAACCAAGCTGTGTTTTACCTACAAAGATATGGCTTCAGGCATTCAAGAACTACTAAGGGTTGAGAAATATATGGTCTATATCATAAAGTATTTGTTAATGTTTTTGCAATGACACATAAGCAAGCACTCACTTTCTCATCTGTTTGTCTTATTTCCAAAATTTATTTATGTCTTATTTATGTCTTATTTCCACTAGTTCCAAATCATATACATTGAGAACCATGTAGTGTTGACGTGTCCCAGAGTTTTAGTCTCAGAAAAAAATCAGATAAAAGAAAAATACAATTTGGCTTAGAAACCCCTTAGACTTGAAGCAAGAGAAATGAGTTATCACTATGGCATTTCAGCATTAAAAAAAGAAAGAAAAAAGGCTTCTTAGAAATGGTTCATATTTCAGAAGACAGAGTTATTCTATTGGCTAGTTCCAGAGATAGAGATTAATTATTTTAGGAATGATTCTGGATCTGCAAAATCTACCCAAGAAATTCAACTTCACAGGAAATGAATTAAACCTCAATGCATTTTTTTTCTTTTTCTCTTACAATTTCAGAGTTTGTTATTCATTCCCTCAAATTTCACTTATAGTGACTAAACGTTCTCCTGAGACTGCTTGAGTTTGAAGATCACAACCCATAGAAAAATAGATCAGGAGTTATTCACATACAGTTTCCCTCTACCACTAGTGACTCTTCCTTCAGAGAATGGGCTTCTTTGCAACAAGAGCATGAGTCCTTGGTTGCTTGCATCTTCTGGGGCACAGTGAACTCTCTTGAATTTAATTTTTCTGTTTTTTTAACCTTAAGTGTAAAATCACTGTTGTTTTGACAACAATAATACATAATATCCATATATCATTTCCCAGAATAATTCTGGGGTATTTGAGTCAAATTGATGATGTTCAATATTGATTTTTGTCCAGCTGAATCCTTACCCTGGAGTAAAGTGAAAATACTTCATATAGCTCTTCTACTCCCAGACTTTGTTCCCAGGGGGTAAGCACAAACAAATGCTTTCTGTTGATGCCAGCTTGATGGTTCTGCCCACAGGTGACTTCATGCACAATACAACGAAACACTGCCTTGTCTAGGACCTTCCTCACAGCTCTTTCTTACTGGAGCCCATTTGGAAGTACTGATGCTATAGTACTTAAATGAATGATGTCCTTCAGGGACTTGTCTCTCTTGACATGTCCAAAGAGCATACTTGGTATATAGCAAGATAACAATTAATGTCACTTTAAAATTTTTAAGGCTGGCACACATTTGAGCACTGTGGTGGGTTGTGTGCTGCTGCGATGGTGGAAGCTATGTAATTGGTATTTCAAATGCCAGTAGGGTCACTCAATGGGAATGGGCTTCAGTGGGCTTCCGGACTGTAAAAAGACAACAAAGAAGAGTCCAGCTTTCCACCTTAGAGGAAGGAGCTGCTGAAACCTCATACATAGCTTTGAAATGTTATTAGAGATGAAGGATTAATAAATGGAAGAACATTGTTGGAGGGAGTGCTGGAGGATGGACTTCTCAGGTCACAGAGCACCCAAAATGCATATGAGGATCAGCTTATATTTCTAGGTAGACTAAAACATGGGCCATGAGTTGGACATTTGCTCTTCTTTATAGAAGAGCTAAGACAGCTGAAAGAAATGACAAAGTAAAAAAGCTGAACAGAAAATTTCAGAAGTCAGCTCAAGAAAACTAAGCCTGATGCCTTATTAAAATGTTCAAAAACTTAGAGTTTGAGAACCAAAAGAGAAGCGCACACTCAGCATATCTTAAACTGAAAGAACAAATCAAGACCCAAGTTGCAATATTTGAAGATTCTATGGGCAAAATAATGAATAATGCAGGTAGCATCAAAAGAAGATGAAAGGAATACATTAAACCACCAAATCAAAAATAACTGGTCAACAATCAACCACTTCAGAAGGTAGCAAATGAGAAAGATACAATGATGCTGAAGGAAGAAGTTCAAGTTTCATGAAAAACATAAGAGCCACAAACAACACTCCAGGAATTGTTGGAATACCAACCAAAATGCTTCAACAACCTGATAAAGCACGAGAAGCACACAATTTTCTATGGCAGGAAATTTGAAAGAGATCCATGTTTGTATCAATTCCAAATAAAGGTGACCCAACAGCATGCTCAAATTATAGAGCAATATCATTGATATCAAATTCAGGTAAAATTTTGCTGAAGACTATTCAACAATGGTTGCTGCAGTACATTGACAGGAAGTTGCTAGAGGTACAGGCTGTATTCAGCACAAGACATGGAACAAGAGATATTCTTATTGGTATCAGATGAATCTTGGCTGAAGTTTTACTTTTGCATTATTGACTTTGCAGAAGTCAACTGTGTGGAATACAACAATGTATGCATAGGTATGCATAGGTGTGAGAAGGATGAGTTCCAGAACACTTCGTTTTACGCATGGAAAATTTTTCTGAATCAAGAGGCAGTTTTATAAACAGAAGGGACTACTGCAGGGGCTAAAATCAGGAAAACTATGAATCATGATTGTATCCTCTTATCACATTTATTCAATTTGCATGTTGATCAAATAAGCAGAAAGTTGATGTATATGAAGGATAATGTGGTCTAAGGATTGGAGGAAGGATTAATAACAACTGGAAATGTGCAGATGACAAAATGTTGCTTGCTCAAAGTGAGGAAGACTTGAAATACTTGCTCATTATGAAGGATTGCAGCTTTAAGTATAGATTGTAATTCAATATGAATAAATACCAAATCTTCAAAACCTGACCAATAGGTGTCATCATGAAAATGGAGAAAAGTTTGAAGTGTTCATAGATTTTGTCATTCTTGGATCTATAAAAAATCATGGAAACAACAGTCTAGGGATCGAAAGACGAATTTTATTTGGGTAAATGTGTTGCATAAGATTTCTTTGGAATATTGAAAATCAAGCACACTACTTTGAGGACTAAGTAGTGTGACTGACCCTAGCCATGGTATATACAATTACCTCATGGTTATTTTTTCAAAAATAAAACTACAAGGAAAATAGCTATCATGCTCTGTTTACAAGTTGTATAACAACATTCTTTTTCAATTCTATATCTGTACTTAATATAAGAAAATATCTAATCACATATTCAAAAAATCTGAAATTCCACATGGGAAGTTGATTGTGTACTTCACAATCAATCCCTAGCCCAGTTTCATCAGCTGATAGTTTCTCTATTGTTTCTTACCAAGTTTGAAGGCAATTTGAGCTGCATGTATATTACCTGGAGCAATCCATGTATATAGTAGTTATCTTCTGTGTTGTTGAAAATACATATTTGCAATGAACAAAGTTTTTGTCTTAACAAAATTGTATCATGACATCTCCAGCTTCATTTCTATAACCAAGTCCATATTTTCCAATGACTCTTTATACCTTTTTTCCCCAAAGTTTGCATTTTAACAACCAATAGTTATCAAAACATGTTGCCTGTATGTTTGATCAATTTCTGAAGGAATTCATTGTTAGTATTCTCCAATTTCTTCATCACAAAATTTTGTGGTTGGTGTATCCATTTAAATAATAGTGGTATGAGTGAATTTTCTTGAATGGAGGTCGAAAAATCTTATCACAGGCAACATTGAACTTTGAAATTGATTTCAATTATCTGTTTGGATGAGAAATACAACACTATTTCTCAATTATTTCATTCCCACCATAGTAAACTATATGATTTTTCTTCAGAATGGCCAATATCAATCAATTCCAGTTCACTAGTACTTAGGAGATAAAGATGGTGCATTAATATAGTGAAAAAAGGATTAATTCTCCTCCCCCCTCCAACGAAGATAAAATAATCTATAATACTTGCACATCAAATAACAAAGTATTCAAATACTTGATGTGAAAACTGAAACATTGTCTACTCCTATGCTACCCTTAAAATTCTTACTGAATGCTATTCTGCTTTCCATACTGGCCCAATGACTGAACATGTTCAAAGTACAATAGATAAACCCTTACCATAGACTGTTTTAAGGAGTATTCCGCTTGCATTTATACCAAGGAGTATCCGTCTGTCCTTGCTGTCCACTTGTCTTCAGTGGTGTTCATCAACACTGCAACTAAAGTGCTACCATTCTTCAGTCTCCCTAGTCATCGTCCAGGTATATGCATGCCTTCAGTTAACTGTGGGACTCGACGGGAGCACTTGGTCTTCAAGATGCATCTTTGCCTTGTGACATTTTAAGGAAGCATTTTGCAGCAAAATGTTTATGAAAAAATGGTTTTACTGGGACTGAGCTCCAGTGGCGTAAGTGGTTGAGTGCGGGACTGTGGCTCATGCAGGCTTGCCAGTGCAAATCCAGTGGCAGCTCTCAGGAGCAGCGCTGGGTAGCTCCCACGACCACCAGAGGACAGTGATGCCCCCCCCAAATAGTTTTACTTATTTGTTAACTGCTGCTTCTATGAGAATGGATTGTGGATCCAAGGAAAATGAGATTGTTCATAAGGTCAACAGTTCAAAGCCGCTAGTTTCTCCATGGGAGAAAGATAAAACGTTTCTACTTCCACAAAGTTACAGTTTTGGAAACTCCAAAACGCAGTTCTAACCTATCCTAAAGAGTCTGTGTGAGTGAGAATCACCTCTATAGCACTGGGTTTGGAGTTTGGAAAGATGGTAGTATTTAACATTCATCCCCATTCAAGGTGTCTTAACTTTAGAAAGGAAAAATATATCATTTGTTTATTGCATATTCTTGATGAAGCTACCTAAATACCTTACGTCACATTCTTCTTCCACATTTTCATATTATTTACTCAGGATATACATATAACATTTATGGTGAATTAACACAACCCTAACCGATGCCTTTTCTGGTTTTGAATCACAGAATATCTCCTTGTACTGTTTAAAATACAAACAAAAAAAGCACCTTCTTTGTTATACACAGATTTAGCATAATTCAAGTTTACTGTTCTGGAATACCTCTTCTCTACAGTATGATTCCTTATTTGGCGTTATACAGAATCAAATGCTTTTACACAGCCAATTGAATAAGAAGACATCTCTCTGTTAGGCTGGTTTGTCTAGAGAAACCAAACCAGTGACACTCAGATATGTATGAGAAGTAATCTTATATCAAGAAGGCATCACAGCCTGGTCCAACCTAGCCTATAAGTCCAATGCTAGCTGGACACCTCTGAAGACTCATATGGCTTCAGGCTGCTCCCTGCAGAGAGATCATGGGGCGGAGCGCAGAAGCCAAGGAAGGCAAAGAAAGAGGGTGAGATTCCCAGCTTCTCCCTTATGAAATGGCCACGCCCTCAAGGAGGTATCAGGTAGGAACGTGACTGGCAGGTTGGATTCCACACCTATAGTTTCATATAAATTAAAGTTGACATAAAATCTAACTGCACACTGATATTCTCTGATGTTTGCTGTGATCCATCTGACATCAGTGATGATATTCTTTATTTCGCATCCTCTCAATCATAATTGAGTAGGGCAGTTCCCTGTGAACAAATTGCTGAAACCATTTTAAAAATTAACTTCAGCAAACTTATTAGTTTGTACTAGTAACTAGAAAATTATTTTCTAAAAATAATTTCCACAATCTGTTAGATTAACTTTCTTTGAATGGGTTCTATTATGGATCTCTTCCATGGACTTACTGATTCTCTTCAAAATTTCATTACCCAGGTGCATAAGTGCTTCCACCATTCATCTGTTTTTAAAACATCTCAGTTGGTCCTGTCAATTCCTAAAGTCTTATTTTGCACCAGCACATTCAATACAAGCTGTACTTCCTTCACTACCATCAGTACTGAGCACATGCTACCCCCTGACATGGTTGAGCATCAGCCAATTATCGTGTTCCAGCATTCTCGTTATTTCTTCAATCTACTCATGTTGCTCTACTCATTGTTCAACATCTTACTCATATTATTATTCAATATTTCAACTTCAGACTTGATTTGTTTCCCCAGATATTCCACTTTGATAAATACCAAGAATAATATTTCTTTTTAGTTTTGTAACTCTGTTTTTACCCATTTCATTATAATATTTCACCGTGCCTTCTCAAGTTGTACTTTGAAACTTTCTCAGTTTTCAACAATTATTTTTTCCATTCACATTAGGTACTTTACAATCAGGAGTAAGTTTCAGAAACTCTTCTGACATCAGTTTTGATATCTGTTTCTTATTTTTAAAAAATTATTTAATGTGTGGCATTGATTTCTCCACTTTACTTGTCTTCAATAACTAGTATTCGATGAATCAAATTTATTCTTAAGTTGGGCTCTAAATTTAATGGAATGGACACAAAGCTGTATTTTGGTTTTCAAGGTCTATTTTTAGTTTTCTTCAGCTTCCAAATGAATTTGCCTGTGAGCAACTGATGGTCTATACTGCAGTTATCCTCTGGCCTAATTCTTACAAAAGCTATTGAGTTCTTTTACCATCTCTTTCCACAGACATAGTCCATTTAATTCTTGTGCATTCCACCCAGGAAGGTTTATATCATTGAAACAAACATTTGCAATAAAAAAGTCATTGGCTTTGTAAAATTCTGTCATGCAGAATTTTGTTTTCATCATCAAGTCTGTATTTTCTAACTACTAATTCTTTTTCCTTTCTTTCCAACATTTGTATTCTACTCAGTAATGCAAGATATTTTTATTATAGATTGATGTACAAATCTGAATACTTGTTTTATTAACTGTTTTCTCTTGTACATGCCTAGCCATAGTAGACTATGAATGTAAAATTCAAAATGTCTACTATCAGTTTACTTTCCCCTTGATAATTGCTAGAAATTCAATCTTTCGGTATTTATTTTATTTCTAATCAATTGCAATTTCATATTATTTTTTAACTTTTATTGTGAATTAGGTCTGAGTTTGCATACCCAATCATCATTTGGGGGAGTGAAGAATTTATACAACCTACCAGCCCTCCCAATGGCTTACCCTGTCACAACCACTAGCTTTCTGTTGTTTTTTAACCACATCTTTCTGTAGGATATTATTTTCCCCTCCGGCTGAGTTAATCCTTATGTACCTACCCTCAAATGTGTTATCATTTTTTCTTTACTCTCCTCTACCAATGGTAACCACCAAATCCTGTCTCTTTTGGTATGAAAGCTTTATCTTTATTTTTTTTAACAACAGTGCTCTCATATAGTATCTGTTAGTTATTGTTTAACTTCACTCACTTTAATAGCCTCTAAATCCATCAAAGTCATGAGTTTTTTCACAGATTCATTATTTTTAACAATGCATAATATTCCATTTTGTGTATGTACAGAAATGCATTTATACATTTTTCCACTGATTGGAATTTTGTAGTTTTCATTTTCTAGCTGTTGTAAATAGTTATGTGGTATACAGTGGTGTGCATATATGCTTATGTTATCTTTATTTCGCTAGGGTACATAAAAAGTTGAGGGCTATGTAATCATATCATATTTCTAGTCTCAGTAATTTCCATTATTATTAGTCAGTGGTTTTTCTCTAGTGATTTTCTTTCAAAAAGTAGATCTTTGTTCCTACTCAGATACCTCTCCAAATTCTTTTTTTAAGACTGGAACTCAGACGAGCCCTCTCTGTCACGGGTGGCTGTGCTGGAATTTGAAATACCAGGAGCATATCTTCCAGGAACATGCCATTATTGTGAGGTGCCATTGCGTCAGTTATGATCTATATTGACCTTATGGAAGGCATAGCAAGCCATTGCTCAGTTGTGGGCCATTCTCACAGCAGTTCATATGTCTGAGCCCATTCAAGAGTCATCACTCTATCTTGTAGAGATCCTTCCTCTTGTACACTGCCCCTCTACTTTAGCAAGCATGATGTCCTTCTCCAGGGACTGGTCTCCCTTGATAACATGGCCAAAGTACATTAGAAGAAGTCTCATCTTAATTCTAAGGAAGATTCTGACTCTATGTTTCCCCAAACAGATTTGTTTAAGTTTTTTGGAAGACTATGACACTTTCAATATTCTTCACCAGCACTATCATTCAAATGCATTTGTTCTTCTTCTGTCCTCTATAGTCATTGTCTGACTTTCACATACAGATAAAACTATTGAAAATACTAAGACTTTGGTCAGGCACACATCAGTTCTCAAGTAACATCTTTGCTTTCAATACAGATTTATGTACCACAGTGTGTCTTTTGATATCTTGGCTGCTGCTTGCAAGAGTATTGGTTATGGATTCGTGCAAAACAAAATCCTTGAAAACTTCAATTCTTTCTCCATTTATTTTGGCATTAACTATTGGTTCAGTTATGAGGAGTTTACTTTTCTTTTTATTAAGTTGAGATCCACACTAAGGTCAGCAAGTCTTGATCTTCATGTGCAAGTGGTTCCAGGCCTCCTCACATCCTGCAAGGAAATTTGCATCATCTACATGTCCAAGGTTGTGAATACATCTTGTTCCAATCCTGATGCTGCATTCTTCATCATATAAGCCAGCTTCAGTGATTATTTGCTCATTGAACAGAATGAATATTGTGATGAGAGGATACAACCCTGACACATACCTCTCATGCAGTATTTATTCCCTTGTTTGGTTTACACAACTGCCTCTGATCCCTGCACAAATTCTCCATGAGCACAATGGAATGTTCAGGAATTCCCATTTTCTCAATCTTATTCATAATTTAGTATGATCCACATAGTCAAATACCTTGACATAATAAATAAAATGAAAGAAAGCATCTTATTTTAGTCTCTTTTTTGGCACAGGGCCACCTTACCTCAGTAATGATATCCCTTGTCTCATGTCCTTTACTGAATCTGGCCTGAAACTCTGGCAGTTCTCTGTGAGTATAATACTACAACAATAGTTGGATGACTTCCTGGAAACATTTACTTGCATATGATATCAATGATACTGTACTATCATTTGAGCATTGTGTTGGGTCACTTTTCTTCGAAATGAGTATAGTTATGAAAGAGTCCTGTCTCCTGGCAAATAGCTGTCATGCAAATTTCCTGGCAGCGATGAGTGAGGACATCCAGTGTTTCATCAGGGTGGTAGTTGGATGACTTTATATCAGCTTCAATTTATGTGGAGTCCATCCTGTCAATTAGGTCAAAGTTTGATAATGCTTCCTTGATCGTGCAGCCTTCTTAAAAAGAGAAACTGGGAATGTCCTCCTGTTACTCTTCCTACTTTCGTGCTTGCTGGAAAGCTGTGTGCCTCCAAGGGCAACTAGTGATGGGCCTCAGGATCGTAAGAGCTGGTAGCACACTGAGATGTTTCCCTGCACCTCTGCCCTCACCAGCCAGTGATCCTCTTGCATCCGCTTCACCTTTCTGTTATGTGACTCTAAAGAGGGTCCTGGCTTGCATAGAACTTTTTGGTTTTTGTTGGACTAGGCTGGAATGACATCTTGGCATAAGATTGTTTCTTGATATAAAGCTCTTTGACATCTATATATGAGTGTCACTGGATTTGTTTGTTTAAACACCATCACCTAATATATCATGGTCCCATGGGAGTGGGGTGCTAGAGGCAAACGTCCTGCAGATGGACAGTAGCAGCTTGTCTAACATCTGTCTGATGGCAACTGGGCAAAATTAGATCCTTTGGATAGCCAAAGGAGGTCAGGTACGGCCCTGCAGTTTATCCGCTTGGTTCCTGGAAAAGGCATGGGAAATGAAACATTTTATTCTTAGATGTTTTTGGCTCTGGCTACTTGAAATCTCTAATGTGAATGTAATGGATATTAAATTGCAGCTTAAGGGAGGAAAAATCCACTTGGACTTTTTCAAAGCAAAATTCTTGCTGTTTACTCAAAATGGCTAACAGTAGGCCAGTTCTTGGTTTCATCCTGCCTGGAACCTAAGATTATGCTGCAAATGAATAGAATAGTTGAGATAAGAAAGGTTTGAGTTTGGGTATTTGAAGACTTTTCTTTAGCATCTGACTGTAATGAAACAGTATTGATTTCTCCTACATACAGTTATGAATAAAATGTGATAAAATTTAATGCACAATTATTTTTAGAGAGAGTTTGTAAGCCCACTGGCTTCAGTGGTTACAATTGGATCTACTTTTAAAAAAATTACTTTAGGATATGTGTGCAGGAAAGGCTTTTTCCTTGAGGTCACAGTAGACGGTGTAGAAAAGGTAAGACCCTCTTTGAGTGTCGGGACATTTGCATTTGAAATGATACACAACTATAACTGTTGAGAGTCTGAAGAAAAATGATAGATATTGGCTTTTTGAAGTTTTAGCAAGCAGTTGGTGTCAGGCTGGAAAAATGTGGGTCAATCAGAGAACTCTGCCCTCTAAAACAGAGAGCCAAATGTAGCCATCTGGCAACCTACTCTCCTCTCTAGATGGCCACATAGTAATTGAAAGTGGGAGAAATGCAGAAATGGAGGTTAATTCTGGCCACTTGTAGCTTTGAAGATAGTTCACAGGGACTAGAACAGAGACAAGAGCTGGCTGACTGGTTTGAAGTTTAAAGAGGCACATGAAATCCAAGCCTGTAGTAAGACCGAGCCCAAAGGGGTCAAGGTTTTGAGAATTGATGAAAGGGCCTAAATAGGGAGGCATTGGACAGAGAACTCTCTAGCTAAGGCACCCATGAACCTCCCTTGGAACGATGAGGACTGAGGTGACCAGAACACCATGAGTAAAAAAGATGTTTCACCCTGTGAGGTGGAGCACATTACTTGCTGACTTCATAGATGGCTTTCCATAATTTTACTTTATTTCTGGACACAGACCAACAAGGTTCCATTTAGAATGAAGATCCTTCACATCCAAGGAATGTTTATTTCCTCTTAGAACAACTTGAACTTCTCTCTTCAGTTCCATTGAGCTTTGCTCCTTTAACATCTTCTGAGATTTTGGATTGTCAAATAGTGCTTTTTGGAACAGTGACTCGGTGTATTATTTCCATCTTCTTTTGATGCTTCCTATATCATTCAATCTTTTGCCCATATTACTCCTCAATATTGCAATACAAGGCTTGACATTTTTCTAGAGTTTTGTCCATGTTAAGCTATCCTGAGTTTAATTTTCCCCTTCGGTTTTATAACTCTAGTTACACATTTTTGTTCAGCTTGTTGACTTCATCATGTTCTTTAAATATTGCAACTAAGAAATGCAGGATGAGTTCTTCAGGATCATAGACACATGCAAGCCCCAACAGTATGACACACTAAAAGAGGAATGTTGGTTAGGGACAAGAATTATCTATACACTCTTCCAGAGATAAGAAATAGAGAGAAACTTCCTAATCTTTCAGGGAGGTTAGCATACAGCTACACCTTCAAACAGATGATGGCAATACAAGAAAGGAGAAATACTCAATTGAATAAGCACAAATACAAAAATACATAATAAAATATTACTAAATTTAAACATGAGGTAGTCTAGATCTGTAAAGATTTACAGCTTTAAAAGTTATGAGGAAGCTTTATTTTGTCTTACAGAGTTACTATGCATTAACCTCTACCTTATGGCAATGTTGAGGAAGTTGGGACTTTCTAATTATTACTAGTCTTGTAACTCCACAGTGGCAGTATAGTCATATGTATAGATATATCACATGAAGTTACCAATAGAGATTTATTTAAGGTATACACAGCTGGGTTACAGCTCAGGAAACAAACAAGTATAATCTACAATATCAATAAACTAAAGAAGAGAAATTACACAATCATATTAATTGATATAGAAGCATTTACCAAAACCCAAACATTATTCATGATAAAAGTCTTCTCTGATAAAGAAGAACAAAGAAGCCCTGGTATTGTAGGGCTGAAAGGTACTTATTAACTTGATAACTAACATATATTTTAAAAAACAAAGGAGTCAGTATCATACTTAATGATGAAAAACTGAACATTTTCTCCTTAAGATTGGGATGAAGACAAAGGTGTCTCATCTTACTACTCCTGGTCTTTATGATACTGGAGAATATAGCTATATCAATGAAAGAGATATATGAATTAAATAGCACCTACAGAGGAGTTGATTACAAAATTGGAGTTGTCTCCAAAATTGACAGAAGCAAATATTTTAAAAAGCCTGAAACCAATGACTGATTGGAACAAAGTTCATGAATGCAAGGTCAATATACAGAAATACATAGCTTGCCTTTATGCTTGCAGCATACAATTGGAATTTGAAATAAAAAATAATACTCAGAATGTAGGGAAAGCAAATTAGCTACATATAACCAAAAATAACAAATGCATTGCCATTAAAACATAATTCCTGTAATAGAGTAGGTTCTCTTTTTGATCCTAACAAAGTGGTTTGGAGGGGAGAAAGAGAGAGGGAGATAGTAGAACTGACACCGTGGGTGCATTAGCCTCTAACAACATGTAACTACTACACTCCCAGTGCTCCTTTATTAGCAGGCCTGAAAAACATTTGTGGCAATGTCCTGGTAGACAACTTCAACACTCCTCATTTATGACTGGCAACACATCGTCTAAGCTTCCTTTAATCATGAATTTTATCTGTGAAATCTTGACCTCTAGGCTCTAATACCCATTGTGGACTATTATAAAAAATAGCTGCACAAGGACATGGACAAGGAACTGAAAAAATTTTAATCCAGATTTAAATGAGGATATGAAATGAGGAATATCATTGCTGATATAAGATACATCTTCTTGGAGAGCAGAGAAAATCAGAAAGATGTACACTTGTGTTGTGTTGATGATGCAAAATCATATGACTATGTACATCATTGAAAACTATACACAATATGGATGAACCTTGAAACCATTATGCTGAGTGAAGTTAATCAATCACGAAAATCCAAATATTATATGAGTTCAATACTACACAGATAAACATCAGGAAGTAGTTTCTGCCCTCAACTCATGCAATCTTCTAATCTAGTCTCCAAAGTTAGAGAACCTGCCAACCACCCACATATGTACATAGACTATATATATGTACATACATACATTCATACATATATATATATCGGATGAAGACAGAACTTTTCCACAATTATTATGCTCCAAATATTAAGCAGACTGTTTACCAGCATTTGTTATGGAAGTAAAATTACCCAATTTCCCTGAAACTCCCAATTACTTAAGACCTTTGTGTTGTCTAACTATGAGCTAACGCCCTGCTGTCAGGATGATGGCTCCCTTCCCCTCGAAGCCTGTGCTTGAGACTCAAGAGCCATTGTTAATGGCCCCTAACCTGACAGAAAAGTTTATCTACCCCCAGAGGCCCAAGATCTGGTCTTATCCCTCCCACAGACAAGTAGGCATTCCTAAGACCACTCCCCTTATCACCATATAGCCCTTAAGACAGCTCTCTCCTATGGTCTGTTCTTGCCTGTAATTAGGGGCCTGGCTTGGCTACAGAGGGTATATAGTGATGGGATATAGGATAGGAAAAAGCCTGCTCTTGCTCAAGCCTGCATTGCTCCAGCCTGCCTCCTTCCAGGCTGCCGCTCTCCTGTCTCTCCATGTGGACACCTAATGGGGGGGAGGGGAGGAGAGGTGATCATGTACCATGAAAGGATATATATGTAACTTCTAATGCTCCTCTCTCTCTCTCTCATGATCTCCATATCAGTGTTGTAATAAATAATAATTATCGCTACACAACTCCCAGTTGAACCCTTGCTGTGAATGTATCAGGAGGCCTGCCACCCCCTGAATATGAATATATATATATATATATATATATATATATATATATATATTCTTAAAAGGCACTTTGACAAAAGACACTTCACCTCAGGTGCAATAGGTGTTTCTACATAGAGGAAGAGGGAGAATGCCATTCAGTTGGTGCCATTCAATAGTGTGCTAATCAAGCCCAAATGAACAGACACTCCCACAAGCAACAAACCTTATTAAACTTTCAATTATCGTGTGGGGAGAGGTACCTGTATGTCTCAAAGAAAGTGATACAATTGTTGATGGGTCAACTGGAGGAGCAACCTCCCATCTGGAAAAAAAATGCTTAACAATACTTATATAGTTCCCAAGGGGAGAATATGCCCAGTACTATGTTCCTAATTGGATACTTTGATATAATTTCTATCCAGCCTTTGGGGACCCTGTTGTGTGCTATAGACTACTGGGTCATTTGTTTCTGTCTTTTAAAGACACATAATATCCTTCATAGGCCACACCAGAAGGCTTCAATGTGGAAACCTCATTAGGTAAACTAGGCTTTATCTCTAAGTCACCGAGAGTAGATATATGGAACTTACATAACCCCTCTGACCTAGGCTGAAATGTCCTAAAGTGAGAGGAAGCAGATGAGGGTTATCTCAACATACTTTGAGACTGCCCAATGAATGGTGGCCTGAAACTACTATATTTACTATTTTAATACCTTCTTGTTTTGTGGCGGCATGGTTCTGAATGTTATTGAAAACTATTCTGTATCAGCCATCACGCTAATTTGGGTAAACAATATCGCCACCTAGGAGTCTAATCTATAGAAGTGTACAATCCATGTATTGCAGTCTAAATCTGGCCTATACTTGGATAAGTTTCTTTTCTCAACAGTGTATTAAATTTTATGCCACTGGCTAATTAATTGCACTATTAGTAGAATTACCGTATACCCCAGAAGGATGATTGATAATGTTCTGTAGTTGATGAGGTCTTTAAATCGAACCAGAAATATATATAAACCATAGCTATATAAATGGAGTTGGGGTTCATATTTAATTCTATCCCAAATACAAGAATAATTTTTATGACAGCTCTATTTTTGATTTTCACTGGTGGTATGGGTGTTATAATACAGTGTGATGAAGAAATCAGATGTTGCCTAGCTACCAGAAAGAATAGTGTGTGAAGACTTACTTTTGTCTTCAAACAAGCAGGACCTTAAGTGAAGCATTAACTAAGTCCACATGAAGAAGCACACTAGTCTGTGTTACCCAAGCATAGCAAACAGTGAAAGCAAAATACAAAGGAAGGGATAGTATCAGAGCCTAAAATGTGAGTACCTAATTTTGCAGAAGACTATGGATGACAGTGGCATTGCATTTTCAGAGTCCCCACATGGATTAAGTCTCTTGTGACCCTTTAACTAGTCTAAGGATGTGAATAGTCTTGTTATCTGGCAGAGGGCATTATAAAGTCAATTATGGTAAATACGGTTAGGTAAAGATTTAATAGTCTATCATTAATCTACCTTTAAACAATTTTAAAGTTGTTTCAGTTTTTAATATTTTCTGTTTTATGTTTGATTGGAGTTTTTCTGTTTTGTCTAATCAAGTGTTTTATTTTATTGTGTCTTTCATTTACTTTGCTTGATTTATATGCTCCTGTATGATTTTGTATTTTTGTATGATTTTTAGTATATGAGATCTATTTAGATTTCATAGAAATCTATCTATAGAAAGGTAGATCTATTTAGACAGTAACTGGCCTGGTGCAGGGCCAGGAAGGGTGAGTGGATAATGGGAATTAACGAGAATGATTATAAAAAGAAAATATTCTAAAATCAATTGTGATGATGATTGAACAAATACTAATATGACTGAATAGTTAAGTTTTAAGACATGTGAAGCATATGCCAATAAAACTATTTTTAATGAGAAGAAGGAGAATACCAGACAACTTATCTGTACTCAATAGAAACTACACAGAGAACTACAAAACATAACTACAAAACATTGCATGTTTTCAAATAAGACAAGCTGTGCTTCAGGGATTATTCCTCTCACCATACTTGTTCAATTTGCTTGTTGAGCAAATAATCTGGGACTCTAGAATATGTGGAGCAGAATGTAGTATCAGGACAGGAGCAAGTATTATTAATAACATGCACTTTGCAGAAGACACAATTTTGTTTCTGACAGTCAAGAGAACTTGAAACACTTGAGGATGAAAATCAGAGACATCAGACTTTAGTGTACATTACAATTCAGTGAATGTAAAGAAAAAAAATTCTCACAACTAAGTCAAGGGACATCATGAAAAATGGACCAAAGATTGAAGTTTGAGATTTTGCATTGATCTACAATCAACACCATCCAACTAATATCCAAATTTATGCACCAATGACAAAAGTTAGTAATGAAGAAATTGAAGAATTTTACCAGCTTTTGCAGTAGAAAATTTAGTATAATTCAATATAAATGCATTGATAATTATTGGTGATTGGAAAACAAAAGTAATAATAAGGAAGGAACAATAGACAGAAAATATGGACTTGGTGAGAGAAATAAAAATGGAGAGCCCATAAAAGAATTTTGTAAGACCCATGCTTTGTCCATAGATAAAGCCTCTTCTCCACAGCACAAAAGGCAATTATGCATATGGGCTTCTCCAGATGGAAAGCAAATGGCCTACATCCGTGGAAAGAGACACAGCAGAAGCTCATTATAAGCAGCTGAAACCAGTCCAGCAGCTGATAGCAGAGGCTGCCTGTAAAAAAAGACGATCAATTGTTTACGTGTAAGTACAAGATAAACCTGAAGAAATCTAAACAGTCCACAAAAGCCCACATATAACCTTAAATCTACCTGATTTGAATTTTGAGACCATCTCAAGAACAGAAGTAAAGAAATGAATACTAATGACCAGGTAGCTGATGAGCTGTGGGAGGATATCAAGAAAATCGTTAATGAAGAAAGTAAAGGGTCATTAAAAAACAAAAGAAAGAAAACATCAAAGCAGATGTCGGAAGAAATGCTGTAATTTGTTTGATCATAAAAGTTAAAGCAAATGAAAGAAATGATGATGTCAAAGGGCCGAATAGAATTTTTCAAGAATAGTTTTAGAAGACAAAGTAAAATACAGGAAAATGTGCAAAGATCTAGAGTTTGAGGATTAAAAAAAAGAAAAACATGCTCACCATAACTAAAAACAAATAATTCAAGAAGGACTTAATGTGTTGGTACATGAATCAAAAGAAAGTTGTTCTAACAGAACAAAGGAAAACAGCATGGTTTAAAATCAGGAAAGATTGGCATAATGCTTGTGTCTTATATTCATTCAATTCATGTGCACAGCAAGTGATCAGAAAAGCTGGGTCATGTCAAGCTAAATACAGCTTCAAGTTTGGAGGCAGGCTTATTAGCAATCTGCCATATGAAGATGAGATAGACTTGTTTGCTGAAAGTGAAGAGAACTTAAGATCTTTTTCTGATGAACATTAAGGATTGTAGCCTTCAGTATGGATTACAGTTCAATGTATGGAAGACCAAAACCTCACAACTGGACCAAAAATTAACAACAAGATAAATAGAGCAAAGATTGAATTTGTAAAGAATTCTGCCTTCCTTATATCCACAATCCAAGCTCATAGAAGCAGCAGTCAATAATTCACAAAAAATGTGTTGCATTTGGGAAGTCTGCTGCACAAGAACTTTTTAAAAAGCAAGGATGTTACTTTGAGAACCAAGGCGCACCTGACCTGAGCCATAGTATTCTCCATCTCATAATATGAAGGTGAAAGTTGGATCCTGAATAAGGAAGACCAAAGAAGAATTCATGCATTTGAACTGTGGTGCTGTCAAGAAATTTGGAAAGTGCCACGGACTGCCAAAATGACAGTCTCTCCAGAAAGAAATGCAGCCAGAGTGTTCACTGTAGTCAAGAATGGGGAATCTTTGTCTCATCTACCGTGGACATATTCTCGAGAGACCAATGACTGGAGTAGGAGATCATGACTTTTAAATTAGGCTGGCAGTGAAAAATAAGAAGACCGCAATGAGATGGATTCATACCGTAGCTGCAGCAATGGGTTCAAGCATGGGAACAATTGTGAAGAGAGTGCATGGCTGGGCAGAGTTTAGTTCTACTGTGCAGAGAGTGTTTATAGTTCAGAATATTCTTAATGCCACGTCCCACTACCACATCTAAAAACACAGTCTACTCTCCTAGAAGCAGCAGTCAAGAGGTCAAATGACCTGTTGCAACAGGCAAATCTTCTGCACTAGTCCCCTTGAATATGCCATTGTGAGCACTAAGATGGGTCTAACACAAACATGATATATTAAATCATCTCATACACATATGAAAGTTGAATGATGAATAAGGACAACTGAAGTAGATATGAAGCATTTTTATAACCTTACTGGCAAAGGATATTTAAAGTATCATGACATGCCAGTGAACAAACAATTCTGCCTTAAGTACTACAGCATAAATGCTCCTTCAAAGTGAGAACGACAAGACTCAGGCTCATATATTTTGGAAATTCTATCAGGAGGAACCAATCTTTTGGTGTGGACATCACTATTGATAAAACAAGTTTTAGCACAAAAGAGGAAAACTCCCAGTGAGATGGATTGACATGATGGCTATGAGAACGGGTTCGCATCCAAAAATAGTTGTCAAGATCCCGCATGAATGGGCTGAGCCCCGGTGGCTTAGTGGTTGTGCGCGGGGCTGCGGCCCACTGGGATAGAGGTTCGAGTCCAGCTCCACGGAGCAAAGACTGGGCCTCCTACTCCCACCACCTGAGGGCAGTGATGCCCCCCCCCAAAAAAAAATATACCACAGGACTGTTCCATTCTGTCATGTAGATTAGTCATGAATCAAAACCAGTTTTAAAAGCATGCAACAAGAACACCCCACCCTCTCCAAGAAAAATGAAGCTGGGCACAGAGTTTCCAAAATTAAATCAAACTCACCATGTCAAGGGTGGTTCTTACTCATTAGGGCCATGTAGGGCAAAGTACAACTTTGGAGGGGGGGGGGGGCATCACTGCCTCTGGTGGTCGTGGGCGCTACCCAGCGCTGCTCCTCAGAGCCGTTGCTGGATTTGAACCGCCAAGCCCGCGGGTTGCAGTCCCGCACTCAACCACTCACACCACCGGGGCTCAGCCCAAAGTACGACTTTTTCATAGGGTTTCTAAGTCTGTCATTTTTAAAAGAAGCAGACTACGTCATTTTTCTCTTCTGGAGGATATGGTGGATTTGAACCTCTGGAAGTCAAACGTTTTGACTAGTGAGTCACAGGGACTCCTTGCTCAGATGGTAAGTCTATCACAAATGGATCATGGATTGAAATACACAATGTAAAGCTATAATATTCCAGAAGAAAACTTTAAAGGAAATCTCAGTTACTCTCAGTGTGCTAATATGCTTTAGATTAAAAAATAAGAAAATGTATGAAAGAAAAGAAAAAAGTCTTTATTATAATTAAGTCATTTTTGAAGACATTTTAAGAGACTGGAAAAGCAAACCATGGACTTCAAGAACATATTTATAAAACTATTTGGATAAAGCAATTGCGTCTAAAGTATGCAATATCCTGATTACTAAACACCAAAGAAAAAAACAGCTACGCAATGTGAGTTTTAATCATATACCTAACCAAAAAAGATATGAAGGTGGATGTAAATAAATAACAGATCAATTTCAATAATGGCTCAATGTAATTTGACATTGGGAAATTGAAAATTAAATAAAGAATCACATGCCATCAAAGACTAAACTAGTGAACACTGGCAATAACATGGAAACGTGGAAATTCAGTCATGTTGGTAATACCACTTTCATAGGTATTTCATCAGTTTCAAATAAAATTCAACATAGATTTACTGTATAAACATCCAAATGAAAACCTGTCCACTAATGCTTGTAGTCGCAACATCCAAATGAAAACCTGTCCACTAATGCTTGTAGTTGCTTAATTATAATCATCCCAACATAGATGGAGTCAGACATATTTCAGTAGGTGAAGATAGTCTTAAATAATAAAGTATATTAAATAATAAAAATATATGAACTCTAAACAAATAAAAAGACATGGTTAAAATGTAAAGTCTCGGGCTGAGCCCCGGTGGCACATTGGTTGTGCGCGGGGACTGTGGACCACTGGGATGGAGGTTCAATTCCAGCAGTGGCTCCACAGGAGCAAAGCCTGGGCCTCCATTCCCAACACCAGAGGACAGTGATGCCAAAAGAACATATAAAGTCTCATTAGTAGGTAAAAGTCAGTCTGGAAAAACTGCATGCTGTACTTCAAATTATATCACATTTGAAAAAGGAAAGTCTACAGAAACAGTAAAATGATCAGTGGAAGCAGAGCACACATTTAGGAATGATGAAACTCTTATATATATTATTCTAAAACAATTGATGAATTACATTCAGTATTTGTTAAAACTCACAGAACAGACAGCACAAAGAATGAGCTTTAAACTAAGCATCTTTAAAAAGTAATATCTGAAGTAGGGGCATGGCAGAAAGTGGTAGGATAATCTAACAGTATTATCAATTTAGGAAAGTAGTTACTGGAGGGTTACAGGAAAATATGCTGAGATAAGTAACGTTGGTAATAAATGGAGCTTGTAAAGATTGAATCCAAAAAGAATGGCACAAAAACATTGCATTATAGTTGATAATGTTCTCCCCTATGTGACATGAGTTCATAATTCTGATACTGCTATACATGATACTGAAAATTAATAATCAAGAAAATTAATTTCAGATGGTGAAACCCAAGTTTTTCACTATTAGAGTGAAAATACAGATAAGCAAGGGAAGAAGGTAAAACTGGTTGGTAATGGGTGAGTTAAGAACATTTGTAGGAACTTAGCTTACTATAGCTGTGCATGGTTGCATGCATGTGAAAGTTAAAAATTAAGTAAGGAAGAAGGAACAAGAATTGACATGTTTGAAACGTGGTCTGAGAAAGAATATTGAAAGCACCATGGACTGCTGAAAGGACAAAGAAATCTGTTTTGGAAGAAGTGGGACCGGAATACTCCTGAGTGGCAAGGATGGTGAGATTTGTCTTACACACTTTAGATATGTAGTCAGGAGAGCCGTGACTGCTAAAGGGCATCTTGGTTGATAAAGTACAGAGGCAGCAGCAAAGACAAAGGGCCTCAACAAGATGAATTGATATCATGGCTGCAACCATAAACTTAAACACAAACACCATTGTGAGAATGGGCCAGGACTGGGCAGTGTTTCCTTATGTTGTGCGTTAGGTAGGTAAGGGTTAGAACAATATAGATGGCTACCCAATGAAATATTTCCACATGTATGCATTAAAGAATATCCAATAGGACATAGCTTGATGAAATCACAAACTTAAAAAAAAGTTAGGGAAAAAAATATAGCCCATCCAAGAAGGGGAAAAAGTTACTAAAGAGAGGAGCATTTGAAAGTTGCTAAGGCACTGTCAGACAGTGCAGATTTCCTCAAGCTAGAATTCTCCTTTACTGCAAGTATACAACAATTCCTCTATGATCGATTTTAGCTACATGCAATATAATTATTCTCTTTTAAAGTAACAAATGGCTGGGACTTTTATTTTGTTTCTATTACTTCATGAATGCAAAATGCTTTAAAAAGGGCTGGATGTTGCTGATTGTTTGCTATCTTCAAATCCAGTTCCAACCCAGAGTGTAATGATGCACAACAGAATGAAATAGGTCCTGTGCCTTCCTTAAGCATTCCCCTGCTTGAGTCCATTGTTGCAGACACTGTGTTCAACTGTCTCTTTGATGACCTTCTCAGTGGAGGGCAACCAATGCCTTCCTTTAAAGTCTGTTCTTGTTTAGAAGCTTTGTTAAAACTTGTTTATTCTGGTTGACCCTGCTGGCATTTGAAATACTCATGATAGAGCTTCCAGCAACACAACAGCACAGAAATCACTACAGTAAGACATACTGATAGACAAATGGTGGTGAAAAATATTCACAGTGGAAAAGTTGGAAGATATAGTCAAAGTGTGAATCCAAAAATCAATCTAGCAGATTGAGAGCAATATCATATACCTGTTTTACTGTAATAAAATATTTTTCATGAGATGTTTTTTCAATAAACAATTATGGTGCAGGGTCAATTATTTTCTGAAATACCCTACACATGTTCTAGTCAGTATCTAAGACTACAAATGTATTCTTATACAGATCTGTTGGACCAATAATATGAGTTAAAACAATTAGATTGAGTAGTGATTTCAATTAAATAGCTAGCCTACTTAGTTGAAGACTTTGGGGCCATTTTTCAAATTGCTGGCATGATTAAATTGATTAAATTTATACAATATTTAATATGGAAATATTTTACACAGAAAACTGCTGCAAATATTGTGTAAACAATTCCTCTTTACCTTGAAAACAAATGTTAACATTCTTAAAACTCATATTTTATATATCTTATTTCTCTTTCTCTCTCCATTTCTTCTTTTTGTGTGTATCACATTCCAGGGTAAATTCTAGACATGATAACACTTTATGCCTTAATGCTTCAGTTCTTACTGAAGCACTTACTGCCTTTTTCATTTGTTTTTACTTGGAACTGTTTCTTAGATATTTTTATCTAAGGTCTTTCATGACCTTAATATTTTTTGAAGAATGAAGGCCATTCATTTATTTACTGTTTCTCAAAATGGGTTTGCTTTATGTTCTCTCATGATATTACCCATTTGAGAATGGCTACAGAAAGGCTGTAGTATACTTCTAGGTGCATCACCATAGTATGAAAAAATGTCAATGTGTTCCCTTACCAAGAGAGCTCATTTTAATCACAAGTTAGATGGTAATTGTCAGATATTTTCCACTGTGAAGTTAATATTTTTCTTTATATTTAACAGGTATTTTATTGAAAAATACTTTGAGACAAGGTAAATATATTTCTAACTAAGCTTTCACCCATTAGATTTCATTCCCATTGATTGCTTCTACCTGTACTAGGTGAAACTAGGTTGTCACAATGAGGAGGCTTTTCAAAGTCCTTGGAATAATAGAAGTGATTATAATTGAATTTTTCTATGAACTTTATAAGTCCTCTCACATAGTAGCTAAATCACAAAAATATTTTAAATGTTCCCTGGTGAGGAAGACTAATAACGATTGCCTTAGACGTACTTAGAAGATAGTCAAGTGCATACAACATTTTACTGAGAAAGAATAGATATTTTTCCCCAAGTTTCATTTAAAATAAAAATTGAATAATGTCTTAAACACACCCATTAATCATAAATGAGCCTTAAAAGTGATATAAACAAAACAAAACAAAAGTCATGCTGATGGAACAGACTCTGACTCCTCATGACCCTATGCAACAGGTAGAACTAGCCCAACGGGTCTCCCAAACTGGAAATGCTTACTGGGATCGAAAGCCTCATATTACACCCACAGAGGAAGTGTTGGTTTCCAACTACTGACCTTGACAACATGTATCTAATTACAGTCCCTTTGAAAAAGGGAACCAGACAAGGATGGCCCTTGCCCCCCTCCAATTTAACATAGAACTGGAAGTCCTCGTTCACAACATCAGGCAAAGACATCAAAAGTATCCATCTAGGAAAAGAAGAGGTGAAACCATCATTATTCACAGATGATTTGGTATTATATATGGAATATCTCAAAAACTCCACAAGGGGAGTGCTGGAAGTGAGAAAGGAATATGGCAGAGTGGAAGGATAGAAGATCAACAGACTGAAATCAAGGGTATAAAAAAGATGGTACCCTTCACAATATCCAACCACAAATTGAAATATCTAGGGATAAATCTGACTTAAAAACAAAAGATTTATATGAGGCAAACTATGGAACACTATTCCAAGAAACCAAGCATAACCTCCACAAATGGAAGAAGAGTCCATGCTCTTGAATCACAAGATTCAATATAGTAAAGAAGTCAGTTCTGCCCATAGCATTATATTTAATGCTATCACAATACAAATACCATTGTGTTTCTTCAAAGAATTGGAAAAACTAGTTACCAACTTCCAACTGAGAGGAAAGACACCCATATTAGCAGAGAATGCCTCCAGAAGGACAAAGTGTGAGGGTTTCATTTACCAGATTTTAACACCTATTGTGCAGTCACAGTGGTCAAACCAGTATGGTACTGCTACAATAACAAATACGTCGACCAATGGAAAAGAACCGAAAACCCACAAGTAAAAGCATCAATATACCAGACAACTGATCTTTCATAAGGGACCAAATAATATCAACAACAATGGTGCCAGAGAAAAAAAATTAGGTAACTGCCTTCAGGAAAATTAAGCACAACCCTTAATTCACTCCATTCACAAGAATACACTCAATTTAGATCACAGACCTTGGGTTAAAACCCCAAAGTATTAGGGTCATCAATGAGTGAGCTAGGACAAACCTGAGAACTTTGGCTCAGGGAATACATAGGCTATCAGAAATAGGGAAGGACACAAATATAGAGGAGGTACAAATAGACAAGTGGGATATGCTGATGATAAAACATCTGTGCACATCTGAAGAGTTCACCAAGAGAGCAATAAGAGAGCCCATAGACTGAGAAAACATCTTTAGCAATGACACATCAGACAAAGGCCTTATTACTAAAATTTATAATACCCTGCTAATTTCAAAAACCAATAGCTCATTGAGACAATTGGCCCAGAAGAATCCAAATGGAGAAAATTTGAAAGAAACCAGGCAACCAGAGCACCTATGAAGATCCCAAAATGAACCTGTATGGACACAAGACCTCCAGGTCCTGGACACACCCACCTTTGTCACATCACACAGCAGGACCTAACCTTGCTAAAGAGGTCAACCAACATCATCAACCACACATTCCCAGCCAGAGGATCGAAAGACTGGCTGTGGGAAGGCCTCACTCTCTTTTTCCCTGCTCCTGCTCAGCAGCAGGTAGAGTGTAAGGGTCTCCCTCCCCCGCACGGGCCCACATGGGCCTGATCCTGGCCGACTCACAACCCACAGCTCTTGGCCTACATGCTCTTAGCCTCTAGGGTTCTTGGGCTTCTGACCTCACATGATCCCATTGCAAGTTCTGCACACATGGGTGTTCTTTTCCACATGACTGTGTGCTTCTTTCATACCCAGTGGTGAAACCTAGTGTGGCTTCTGTTTGTCATGCTTTCTAGAAATAGTATATATCCCTTTGAAACTGTAAAACCTGAAAATTATCTTGTCCTTCATAAACACTCACTTGGATCTCTCTCTCTCTCTCTCTCTCTCGCTCTCGCTCTCGCTCTTTCTCTCTCTCTCTCAACACACACACACACACACACACACACACACACACCACAAAGACACGACCAAGAAAATAAAAAGAAAGCACAGAGTGGAGAACACATTCATAAATCACATATTTTTATCCAATCTATTAAAAATTTAAAATAATTTATCTAAATCCAGTAACAATAATATTAAAAACTCAACAAAATATTTGAATATACACAGTACCAAAAGAGATATTATGGTAAAAACAACTACTTTAAAAGATATTCTAAAGTTTTATTCTTAAGTATAATGCAAATTAAAACAACAGTAAGGTACCACTTGCACCTACTGTCTAAAATTACGAAGACTGATCATGCTAAAATTTTCACAATTTGCCCATCATGATAGATGAAGAAAAGATTGAAGTTGTCAACAACTGTCTTTCTTAGAGTCACAATCAGTGCTCACGTAAGCAGCAGTCAAGAGATCAAACAACACATTGCATTGGTTCGATCTGCTGCATAAGACCTCTTTAGAGGAGTGGAAAGCAAGGGTGTGATTTTGATGAATAAGGTGTGCCGAATGCAAGCCATGGTATTGCTCATTGCCTCATGTGAGGGTGAAATTGGAACGGCGACTAAGGGAGACAGAAGAATGAGTTATGGTGCTAGAGAAGAATATTGACAGTACCGTGGACAGCTAAAAGAAATCTCCCTCTGCCTCGGAAGCAGTATGGGCAGAGTGCTCTATAAGCGTAGATAAAAAGACTTCGTACATGCTTTATATATATTGTCAGGAGAGATATGTCCCTTGAGAAGGATGTGTTTGTTCAAGTTGAAGGGCAGCACACTAGAGGAAGGCGCTCAGCAGCATGGATTGGTCCTGTGGCTAAAACAGTGTGCCCAGGCTTGGGAGCAGGTATGAGGATGGCGCAGGGCCAAGCAGCTGTTCCTTCTGTTGGGCATAGGGTACCACAACCAACTCAGTGACACTTAATGATGACAACATCCTACCAAATACTAATGAGGATCTGGAGCAACAAAAACTTTCAAACACAACTAGTGTTGATGTAAAATAGCACAATCATTTTGGTAAACAGTTTGACAAATTTTTAAAATGCTACATCTCTACCTAACATAAAGTCCAAACTTTAAACTCTTAAAACCATATTTGTAAAAACAACTGAAAGCAACTGCTTATATAGAAGCATATACAAGAGTGTTCACAATAACTACAGCTATAGTAGTCAAAATCTGGAAACAACATAAATGTTCACAAATAAAATCATCAGTAAATTAACTGTGTTATCTCCATACCAAGAAATAATAGTCAGTAATTTAAAAGAAGGGTCAAACTATAAATACCAAAAGAATAATTCTGACTAAAAGAGGAAGGACAAATAATGATAATTTTTCTATTTAAAATCATGTGAAAAAGGGCTGAGCCCTGGTGGCGTAGTGGTTGTGCGCGGGACTGTGGCCCACTGGGACGGAGGTTCAATTCCAGCAGTGGGGCTGGGCCTCCCACTCCCACCACCGGAGAGCAGTGATGCCCCCCCCAAAAAAAATTTAATAAAAAAAAAATCATGTGAAATGGAAACTAAAGTATCATGACAAGGAGCTGGTCAGTGGTTATATGGGGTGGAGTAGACAGGATAGAAGCAAGGGAAATATTTTCCATCTCAACTTGAATAATAGTTTGGTGAGTGTAATATCTATGCCAGAATTACAAAGCTGTATGTATATAATCATCATATGTCAATTATGACACATTGTTGCAAAATATGTACTTATTAACGCAAAATACATATCAGTAGATTTTATTATATATGGATAAGTCAAAATATCGCTACAAAAGCATGGAAATTATTTTTAAATGTATGTCTATACATTTCCATATCTATGCCTATATCTGTGTCATCTATGCCTATATCTATTCCTAACACTGTTTTGCAATGCTACAGAATACAGTCTAACACAGTGTCTTAATGAAACTAGCACGAGTGTATTACTGAAGGACTTCTCTTTAGTCATGTAGTGTATGCAGACATGTTTAAATGTGCTTTGCTTGGAATAGACCCACATATGTACAAACTTCCACTATGCTAGCAATATGTTTCGCTTACCTTTGCATAATTGTTGTACACAATAAAGCCAAGATATCTAAAATATCCTTCTCATCTAAGTTTTCCCTCTGCCAAATTGAAAACTAATATAACTTTACATTCTTGTTATTTATCTGCTTTCAAATGCTCAACTCAAAGCTTTCTAACTATATTGCAAGTTGTAAAAATAATTAAGTAAAAGTTATAATGATCATGATACCTATGTCCCAGTTTGTTCTCTTAGGTTTCTCTACTTTCCTAAGATGAATAAACCTCTCCTTTCTATAAACTTCCGTTCCACAAAAAGAGGAGAAAAAATAAAACTAAGCTTCTTTAAATGTTGCTGGCTAAATCTGTCAACAGAGCACAGCTAGCTAGTGGAAAGAAAGAACTTGTGAAATGTAGCATAGAATGTCTATTCCAAAGGACTCTAACATTTGAAAAACGTACCTGAGTTTAATATTAAAAATCCTTTCATTTTCTAAGTTTTGTTTATTGAAAATACAGACTATATTTTATACATGTATTTGTTTCTAAAGTGAATGGGGTAAAAAGTAAATTAAAGGATATTACAGTCACTTATTTAAACATTTACAACAATGACCACTGTCTTTGGTAAAATAAATAAGTTCCCCTACTAAAAAAACATTTTAAAAGGTGAGATTCACTGTTTCCTTCACACACCAGCTCTCCTTGGCCCCTATCCCTGAACATTAGTTGTGGCCGTGCCCCATTGTCAATTTTACGCTACCCAGAGATGCTCACTGATTTAACTTACCTTCAGCACAGTGACTTTTTTCCGACTTCAAGAGGAAAAATGGAGTCTACAGTCTAAGTAATTTAATACACTTTTATTATATAAAACTTGCTGTGAGGTACTATATACAGTCCTTTATATGCGATCTCTGAATATTGTAAATAGGGATTGTATTATCTAAAACTACTGTAGAAAATTCATTTGTGGTGCAATGCACTTTTTGATTAGAGCTCTTCAATCCAGAAAATAATTAAATTTTAAAAAGTAGAAAGAAATAAAGCTGGCCTCCAGCTGGGATGCTCGCCAGAGGAAGGTGCAACAGAATAGAGGGGGCAAGTGACCTCATCAGGATGACCAGCACGACAGAACACTGGCACCAAGAAAAATCAAACTGACTTGGAGGAAAAGCTCCCTGTGAAAACGGAGCTCTCCCACTATTGGACACAGAAAACCCTGTGCTGAGTCACTTTATATATTAAAGTGAAGCTCATGACTTTAATATTGCAAGCTTATCACACATATACAATTGCTACATGCATATTAACAATGTACTTGAATTAATAACAATTATATAATCTAAATTATATGTAATTGTTTACATTTTTATATGTAATTGTTTACATTGTTAATTTACATAAACTATGAACTATAGATATATATTAGGCAGGACAAGTATTACATTATCACTTTAACAATAAAATCTCCCAAAGGCAATTGAGTTCTGAAATAAAGACAGTAACAGAAAATTCGTTCTTTCTTTGCCATCAGCTAAATCCTCTTTTAAGGAAGTCAGCCATTCTTTGAAGCAAGGAATGCAATGCATTTGTATAAATGGAGCATTATGGAAGACAATACAAACAGCAAGAAAGCGCTATGGAGAGAGAGTGTTCTAACCTTTCCACACCACAGAGCAGTAGGCTCTGGAATTTACCACACGATGACACACATAGGAGAAATGTGATTTGTAAGGTACAGTGCAGTAGGTTAAGGATGATTATGACTAGAGGGAATCCACCTACATATTGCTTCTCCTCAGACCCTAGGTGTTAATGTCAGAAGCTATAAGTATCATGATCTCAGACCTATCCATTTCTCATTTATGCTGAGCTCCTGGGATGTTCTGTACTACATGAGCTTTGTTTATAAATTGACCTTTAAAATGAATACTGAATATACCCTAACTTCCATTTTAGAATGCTTTCAGCTAATTTATTTTCTCTATGTGTTTCCAAAAATTTGGTGACCCATATAATAGCATTTTTTAAAACAGATCTCATATTTTAAAGTTGCATTTCCAAAATCCAATTATGATTTTTTAAAATACACATTCTTTGAAAATAGTTTGTCATCTTGTTTATACTTTAGAAAAGACATGTATGCATTGGTATCAAGGTCAATATCCCTTATAAACCAGTATAATTCCCACAGCAACTATTTGATTTGTTTTTTTAATATAAAAGACTCATCATAATGTCTCTTATTAAAATGCTTACAATTAAATTAAATGAGTTAACACACTAAAAAACACATGAAATCACATGTAATGTTGACATGCATCAAAATTCGTCAAAATTAAGAGCCTCTGCAATTCAAAGTACACTGATAAAGAGAAGTAAAATGGGATCCAGAGAGTGAAAGCATTTTATAATAACATTTTTTATTGTGACTAGGTGCATTCCACAGTTCAAACCACTCAATAACTCTTCCCACTCCATATTCTAAGCCACCCCTCTTCCTTCTCCTCTAATTTATCTTCTCTCTCTGAGGCTCACCATCCTTCCTTTGACTGAAATCAATACTTAGAGTCTCAAAATTTTTGTCTTGATTTTTATGCTTACCATATTGGCTAAAGCAACATTTATGCTTTTGTGATTGACTAACTTCAGTCATCATAATATTCTCCAGGTCCATTTATGTAATGAGGTGCTTTGTGATTTCACCCTCATTTTTCAGTGTGCACAATAAACCATCGTGTATATGTATTATTGTTCCTTAACCTATCCTTGAACTTTTTCCAATTTCTTGCCAATATGAACAGTTCCTCTTTTGGTTCTTACTTCTTTTTTAATCATTTTATTGGGGGTGCATACAACTCTTATTACAATCTGTACATACATTCATTGTATGCAAAGCACATTCATACATTTGTTGTCATCATCCTTCTCAAAGCATTTTCTTTCTACTTAAGCCCTTGGCAGTAAATCCTCCTTTTCCCAGTCCTTTCCCACCCCCTCATGGACCACTGACAATTTATAATTATTATTATTTTGTGTTATTGTACACTGGGCAGTGTCTCCCCTCCTTCTTACTTCTATAAGGTACAACTCACCTGGAAGTCACGTCAAAACACAACTCATGGACATCTTACCCAGAGTCCTTGTTTCAGCAGGCCTCATGATGTTGGCTCTTATCTCTGAGCTTCTAAGTCAGCAGTTCAAAGCCATCAGCGGATCCATGGGGAAAAAGATGTTAAATTTTGTGGTGTCAGCAGCACTACATAGGGTCACAATGACTCCAATGAATCAAAGTCAGCCAGTTTCCTACTTGGTTTTTAGTGCAGCCCACCTGTTTCATTTATATCAAGTTTCCAGATACTACTATCATGAAACCACACTGTGAGAGATTGTTTTCAGGACATGTCTCTAGGTGATGACAAGAGGTTAAGGAAACCTAAGGGCCTATATTTAAAAAGCTATCAGAACTGGTCTTGCTCATCATCAATAATGACTGTTATTGGAGAATTTATTACATATTAAAATTTCATTAGTTCACTTTTCCTGTTGCTTTTGTTAGGTGCAAATGAGTCAGTTCTGACAGACAGTTACTTTACACCTTGGACTCATTGTTCTAGCTACTATATCAACCCATCTCCTAGAAGGCCTCCCTTTTTTTACTGTCCCCCTCCTTTACCAGGGACTTATTCCTGCTGATGATATCCTCCAAGTATGTAAGACAGAGTCTAGCATCTAAGGAGTCTGTCCTTTTAGCAGCTCATGGTACTTTCAATAGTCTTCTTCAGCAACAAAAGTCAAATGAATCAAGTCTTCTTTGATCTTCCGTATCCAATGTCCAACTACATGCTACAAGACAATCGGAAATGCCATGGCTTGGGTTAAGAATAACAGTCTTTAAAGTAACATCCTAGCTCTAAAGCATCAATTTGCAACCTGTGGGTCAGAACCCCTTTGGGGGGTAGGGGGGGGGTGTCAAACAACCCTTTCACAGGGATTCTCTGATTCATAACAGTAGCAAAATTACAGTTTTGAAGTAATAATGAAAATAATTTTATGGTTTGGAAGGTCTCCACAACATGAATCACTGTATTAAAGGGTCACAGCATTAGGAAGATTCAGAATCACTGCTTCGAAGAGGTCTTGTGTAGCAGTTTACCTAAGGCAACGATTTTTTTTATCGTTTTCTTGAGGGCGCATACAGTTCTTATCAAGATCCATCCATCCATTCATTGTGTCAAACACATTTGTACATTTATTGCTGTCATCATTTTCAATACCTTTTCTTTCTTCTTGAGCCTTTGGTATCAGCTCTTCCTTTCCAAGCCCCCACCCCCTCAACCCCGCTCCCTATGAACACCTGGTAATTTATAAATTACTATTTTTTTATGTCTTACACTCACCAGCGTCTCCCTCCCCCCTCTTTTCTTTTGTCTGGTCCCCTGGGAGAGGGTTATATGTAAATTTGTGGTAAGTTCTCCCTGTCTCCTCACACATTCCCTTACCTTCCTGGTGTCACTGCTCTCATTATTGATAATGTGGGGTTTGTCTGTCTTGGATTCCCTGTGTTTCCAGATTTTATGTGTGCTAGTGTACATGCTCTGGTCTAGTCGAATTTGTAAGAATTGGGATCATGATAGGGGTGGGGGAGGAGAGTGAAAGGAAGCATTAAAGAACTAGAGGAAAGGTGTATGTTTCCTTGGTGCTATACTGCCACCCTGATTGATATATTCCTTCCTTTTGACCCTTCTGTAAAGGGATGTCCAGTTGTCTTGAAATAGACTTTGGGTCTCCATTCTGCAATCTCCCTCATCCCCATTGATGTGATTTTTTGTTCCAGGTTTTTGATGCCTGATACCTGATCCTATTGGCCACTCATAATTGTACAGGCTGGTGTGCTTCTATGTGAACTTTGTTGTTTCTCAGTTAGATGACTGCTTGCTTATTTTTCAAGTCTTTAAGACCCCAGATGCCATATCTTTTGATAGCCAGGCACCATGAGCTTTCTTCACCATGTTTGTTTATGGACCAATTTTGTTTTCAGTGATTGTGTCAAAAAGATGAGCAACACAGAATTCCATATTATTAGAACAAAGTGTTCTTATGTAGAGAAAGTACCAGAGTTGAGGCTGAATGTCCATCTGTTACCTTAATACTTAACATCTATGTACATAGATTTCTTTCCCTATCTTTAAATATAAATATAGTTACATATGTCCATACCTATATTTAGATCTCTGTAAATATCTTTTGCTTCCTAGTTCTTTCCTCTATTTCCTTTTATTTTCCTCTTGGCCCAGTATCATGCTCAGTCTTCATTCAGGTTGTGGTCATTGCTCTCAGCTACATTGCCCTTGACCAAACCCCAAAAGACATGTTATAATCTCCCTGCCATCAATGTTAGATCACTTGTTGTTCCCTTGTCCCTGGGTTGGTTGCTATCCCTCTTTATTTCCCCTGCATGCTCTTTTCCAAGTTCCCCAGGAACCATAAGTACCCTTATTTTCTCCTCTGTATTATTTGTCTTGCATATATTATCTAGATAGGCATGCAGAGACAATAATAAGCACAAAAGCAAGACAGGGAAAAACAAAGGAACAAAATAAAAAATTTTAAAAAGAAAACAACAGCAGCAAAGGAAAAGCCTATAAATAGTTCTATTAGTTGATCTTTAGAAGTGTTTTCCAGTCAAGTCTGATGGAGTGACCCCCTCTGGCTCCAAAGTCTATCTTTGGTATTCCCTGGGTGCTTCTTTGCTTTGCCTCCCTTGCCGCTCTGTTACAAGCCCTTAGCCTTTCACCCAGGTGTGATGGGGTCAGATTGACATAATTCCTGCACTGTCCGCCCAGTGTGGTGCCATGTAGCACTTTGGGTTAGTGGTGGAGGTTGTGTTTCCATGAACATTGATTGAGCACTCAATTACAACAAAATCCAAGAACGACTTCAACATCTTCTTCATTTATCATGATGCTGCCTAGTGGTCCAGTTGTGTGTATTTGGGTCTTATTTCCATTGAGTTGTAATCCATATTGAAGACAGCGATCCTCGATCTTCATCAGCATGGGCCTCAAATCAGTAGGCAAGGTTGTGCCATCTGTGAAAGTTAGGTAGTTAATAAGCATTCCTCCAATCCTGGTACCACATTTTTCTTCATCTAAGCCACTTTCTCTGTCTGCTCAGTATATAGATTGAATAAATATGGTGAGAGGATTTTAAACCATGTAATACTATCTTATTCCATTCACACAAGTTTCTTAATGCAAATACAAGTTTCTCATGAGGAAGATTAAATCTGTAAATCCTAGAAGAAGGCTATTTCTGTAAATATTCCTTGTCAGTTTACTATTCAACAATTTTTTATCTTTAAATGCAACACATAATTCTCTCTTTTTCTTGATGTCCTTTAGGTGAGCCCATTTAAATTCTCTACTCACTATCATTATGAATCAATGAATTTCAATATGTCATGTACAGCACCAGATGGATTGCAAAGTTCTTTTTTTTTGGGGGGGGGGGCATGCATCACTGCCTCTGGTGGTCATGGGCTCTACCCAGTGCTGCTCCGGAGAGCTGCCGCTGGATATGAACCGCCAAGCCGACGGGGCCGCAGTCCCGCACTCAACCATTTATGCTACCGGGGTTCAGCCCTGTAAAGTTCTTTATGGTTTCAAAAACACTACAGAGGATCATTGTGAATAAGAATTGACTCCAAAGCGCTACTTGTGGGGCAACCTAACAGTTTCATTTCTAACAAGTTTCTGGATAAAGTTGATGCAATTCTCCTGGAACACATTATCATGAAAAGCATATATGGATATATAATTCTATTTTTACCTCCTATTTTTAAAAAGATGATCAAATAATGATTCATGAAATCCTTGACAGCATTAAGATTTAACTGAATGTTGCTCACTGGTGTACTTGAGAAGATTTAATATTTCTTACTGTTGAGGTATAACCCACACTGAAATGTGTGTTTTGATCTTCCTTAGTTAATGCTTCAAGTCCTCTCTGTTTTCATCAAGCACTTGTGTCTTCTTTATATGACAGGTTTTAATGAGCCTTCCTTCAGTACTGCTGTCTAGTTCCGTTTTGTTTTCATGCAGTATTATGCAGACTATTTACTCCAAATATATATTAAATCCATATGGGGAATTACACTTTTAATGATTGTAAGCTACAGAGTATCCCGTTGTTCTGTGCAAACAATTCTGAAGATGGCCTATGAGCAGTCAAGGTCTCATTCTGTTGGGCATAGGGTTACTGAGAGGCAGAGCTGACTCAACACCACTTGACATTAAAAAGGCACCATTAATTTTTGAATTGGCCTATAAAACTACAGGAAAAACAAGAGAAAGTCTCAAAATCTCCCTGAATTTCACTAGTAAAATCTTAGGACTAGTTGGGGCAGACACCCCCCCTCCCCCCGGTGGCATAAGTGGTTGAGTGCAGGACTGCAGCCTGCGGGCTTGGCGGTTCAATTCCAGCAGCAGCTCTCAGGAGTGGCACTGGGTAGCGCCCACGACCACCAGAAGCAGCGATGCTCTCCCTTCCCAAAAAAACTTAGGACAAGTTAAAGAGAGTAAGAGAAAGAAAAGCTACAAATCAGCTCACTTTTGAAAAATATTACGGAAGTCCGAATATAAAATTTTGGCAAGTATATCTGTGATCTAGAAAAAGTATATATGATATACCATAACTAAGTTGACTTTGTTCCAAAAAAATGAAATTGGTTCAATATTAGACCAATTAGATCAGTTGTAATAGACTTTGAGTCAGCTAGACTCTAACAGAATTTTCAGTGGTTGCCATTTAAGACTTAATAACACCCCAGGAGAAAATGAAGTCACTTCCATTCTGTGAACAACCAATAAAGTATAAGTAGATTAGGCTGTGAACAAGCAATAAGCTATATGTAGATTAGGGTGGTATGTAGTGCTAGGTTACAGGGCTAATACAATTAATTGAAAGGTGGTATTCTCAGGGTTGTGACTAGCTTCCAACACAAGTAGAAACTGTGAGAAAGTTTACTTCATTTCTAGCTGGGTACAGAGCTTCATCTTGCTAATCAAACTCCAGCTATTTGGACTTAAGTCAATAACATGCCATTTTCATTCCAATTCTGAAAGACATCAGTGAGCTGCCATCTGACCTACTAACCTTTTGTAGCAACCAGCTAGTGGTCTTCCTACTGATTTCTGGTTCTTCAGCCCTTCAAGCATGTGAGTCAGAAGGTGTCTCCAGACTAACATCTGACCCATAAATTTGGAAGCCACGTGACTTGGACTTGTTTACTTTTACAACTATGTGCAATTTTCTTAATATAAATGTGTGTAAATATACACACACACATATATATACACATACACACCATACAGAAGATTCACAGTTTTTTCTTCCCTAAAGAATCCAATCTAGAGAATAGTTCATCAATGTATTTTGCCATATTTATAAATTGAAATACATGATGTTCTATAAAATTACCAAAAGAAAATCTGATCACACCTTAAAGAAAAACTTCTAATAATGTATATGTTAAGAGAATCTTTTTAACCTTGTAATGACTAACAATTAAAAAATCTTGTTATCTCTACATTTCATGCTAGAAAAGAAGAAACATTCCCTATAAAACAAATTCTCCCTAATTCTATTTTAGCCCTCTGTTTGTTGATGGTATGTCTCCACTTTGTGTGTCCTGACGATCAGTCTGGCACAAAGTGGGACACTCTGACAGATTACTTAAGTGGGATTTTTGTATTTACTTATGTGGAGGTCACCAAGACTAAAAGCTTTTAGTTTTAATTGCTGACCACGCTCCTTGAAAAATGCTCTGTCAGTGAAATTTCTGATAAGCTCTAGTTTTGATGTTCTATAGAATCTAAAGAAACCCTGGTGGAACAAGCGTTAAGAATTCAACTACAAGCTGAGGCCCGGGTGGTGTAGTGTTTGAGTGCAAGACTGCAGCCCACTGGCTTAGAGGTTCAAATGCAGCAGCAGCTCTCCAGGAGCAAGGCTAGGCCACCCACTACCACCAGGGCAGTGATGCCCATGAAAAAAAAAAAGAATTCAACCACGAATGGAAAGGCCAGGGGTTCAAACGCATCAATGGCTCTGCAACAGAAAAGAAGGAGTAATCTGTTCCCACTAAGATGACCCTGTTGGGGCATTTCTTTTTCAGCAAGTGAAGGTGCTGTGCATTAAAAACCTACCAATGATGTCTCCTGTTCCAGACATTGTTATAAAAAGTCTTTTTTAATTTTCTCTATCAGTGTGTCTTCACAACTTTGGATAATTAATGGTGACTTTAAATGTAAAGGAGGCCCCAGTTCCACAGTGAGTTAAGCTTTGGGCTGCTAGCAAAAAAGCTGATAATCAGGTTCACAGGCAGCTCTGGGAGAGAAAAATTAGCTGATCTACTTGTGTAAAAATGTATAGCTTTGGAAATCCTATGGAACACTTATAATCTGTCCTCTATATAGGTTCATTATGAGTTATAATATGATGTCAATGGCAGTGAGTTGTTAAAAACTAATCCACTGGTGGGAGCAGGGTGTGTGTGGGGGGGGGTGGGGGGGGGCGGGTGTTGATCAAAGGCAACGTAACTGAGAGGAATTACCAAAAGTTGAATGAAGGCCAAACATGGTAGTGTGACAGGAAGGAAGTAAAAGAAATAGAGGAAAGAACTGGAAGAGAAAAGACACTGATAGAAGTCTAAATGCAAAAAAAAAAAAAAAAAGAAGTCTAAATGCAGATATATATATATATATATATATATATACACACATTTATATATAATGATAGGGGAATAGGCCTAGCCACATCTATTTATTTACAAAGTATTGTGACAGCAGATAGACATTGAACCTCCACTCAAGTACTATCTCAAGGCAAGAACACTGCTTCTAATAATCTGGCACTCTGTGATGCTCACCTTCCCTGACAATAACTGAAGACAAAATAGTTGCATAAGCTGATGGTGCATAGCTATCAAAAGCTACAGCATCTGGGGTCTTAAAGTCTTGAAGATAAACAAGCAGCCATCTAGCTGAGGAGCAACAAAGCCCACATGGAGTAAGAACATCAGCCTATGTGATCATGAGATGTCCATGAGATCAGATATCAAGCATCAAAAACACAAAGCAAAACACAAAGCATATCAACAGGAATGAGGGGTAGGGTAGAGAAGAAAGGAAACGTCCATCAGCAGTCAATTGAACACCCTCTCTCAGAAGTATGACAAGAAAGAAATGAGCCAGTCAGGGTTCAGTACCAACAAAACACATAACCTTCCTCAAATAATTTAATGCACTCTTTCCCCACTATCATGACCCCAATTCTTTCTTACACATCTGGCTAGACCATACATATATACGGTACAGATAAGAGCACTCAACACAGGGAATCCAACACCGATTGGGGCCAATAATAGGGCCCCATAACAGGGAACAGCAATACTAGGAGGGTAAAGAAAGAGGGGGGATAAGGGATAACCGATCACAGTAATCGATGCACGGCCCCCTCTGAGAGGACAGACCGCAGAAAAGTGAGTAAAAAGAGACAGAGGTCAGTGTAAGACAGAAAAAAAGAGAATAATTTATAAATTATCAAAGGGACATGCGGGAGGGTGGGAAGGGAAAAATGAAAAGTTTATACCAAAGGCTCAAACAGGAAGAAAATGTTTTGAAAAGTTGATGACATCACCTGTGCAGATGTGTTTGACACAATGGATCTGTGTATGGATTGTGATAAGAGCTGTAAGAGCCCCCAATAAAATAAAGTTTAAAAACATGACAATAATATCCAATAATGTCATATGTGTATGCTCAATGCCAAGACAGCGTTCCAGAGGAAATATGGAGAACAAGCTAAGGCAGTTTGGTTCTCAGATTCGAGTTAGTCGGTAGCTATTTCTGAGTTAAGATTAGAAGTGGGGATAAAGTAGATGTTGTGTACTATTATGAAGAGATAGAGGCTTAAAATGATAAAGTCCCCATAATAAATGGGTATAACCAAGCAGAATAGCATTAGAAAGAAGTAAATGAACAATTAGGTCATGTAAAGAATGGATATTTTAGCATTTTATAGCACCAACCATTTGACTTTAAGAGAAACTTTACTTCAGCTGGCTTAATCCCTGCCTGTCCTCCTGCTGTATTAATTATAGGCTGTTTTTCTTTTTCCAGTCCAAGTTTCTTTGTTTTTTAATTCTCATGGTTTCTTTCATCTCTGGATCCCCAGACAAGGTTTTGTGGTTTCATGATTAAAACCCACTATGGTGAAGACTCTTTTCAAGCATGCTCACTTAGTTTTATGCAAATATCACTGGAATTATCATACACCTTAAAGTTATATTTTTAGAATGTTGTTTTGAGGAGTTTGGGAAAAGGTGAAATTATATTTTAATATACTATTCTAGACGTCACTGAAGTAAAATAAAGCCCATTGTCTCCCATTGGGTTCTAACTCATAATGACCATGTAGACCAGAGTCGCGCACCTCCCCAGGGTTTCTGAGACAGGAAATATCTGTGGGAGCAAGTACCCTCACTTTCTCCCGTGCTAGCACTGTGGTTAGCAACACCCGCTGCAGCACCAAGTTTCCTTGTATTTCACTGAATTGACAAAATTATTACGAACTTTGAAAATGGCATTTAATGACAAATGGCAATTAATAATAATTAAATACTTGCAATTTAGAGATGACGTTTTACTAAGACACAGAATAATACTTTATAAAGTATCAGATGATATTAGCGATTAGAAAGTACATTAAAAACAAAAGCACTGGAAAGTCGGAAGCCTGATTACTTTGTTGCTGCATATTTGTCTTCTGATTAATGTTCCCAGGAGCTCCTATGGTGCTGCTGTTGTGAGGCACCGTCAAGGCAGTCCCGACACATAGAAGGCCTCGGTAGAGCAGAAGGAAACAGCGCACAGGTCTGTGCTGTTATCCCGATTGTTCGGATGTTTGGACCCACGGTGGCGGCCCCGTGATGATGGCTCTCTTGTTGAAAGCCCTCCACCTTTACACCGCCCGTCTGTTTCACCGAGCATGACCTGCTTCTTCAAGCATCGATCTCTCCTCAGGACATGTCCAGACATGAAACAAGTCTCGCCATCCTAGCGTTTAAGAAGCATGCTGGGGGCACTTCCAAGAGAATTTGTTCATTTGGCAGTCCCTGTTATTTTCAGTATTCGTCATAAATACCATAATCCCCAAACATGGATTCTTTTTAAGTCTTCCTTTCTCAATGCCTAACTTTCACATGCGGAGATACAAATATGCCAATTTGGAAAGCAATTAAGTCAAATAACCAGTTATTTTTATGATTTATTCTTTCCCACAAGCCAGTACATGAATATTAGTGTAAGATTTGTTTTTAAAGAGAGTTATCTCATTTTAAATTATTTTTAACTGAAGTATATATAAGAAGTTTTGGGGTTTTTTTTTATTTTGGGGGGAGGGGCATCACTGCTCTCTGGTGGTCGTGGGAGCTACCCAGCGCTGCTCCGGAGAGCCGCCACTGGATTAGAACCGTCAGTCCTGCACTCAACCACTTACGCCACCAGGGCTCAGCCCCCATAAGAAATTATTAGTTTAGAAAATAACAAAAGTTGGATTGAGATTGTTTTATATATTTTGTTAATCTTTAAAATATAAAATATGAATTTATAAAATACATTTTAGAGATAAAACAAAATTTTAAAGCTAACCCTTTAAAATCAGCAATTAAATTGGAAAAAAAACTCTTAAAATTAAGAAATAAGAATGTTTAGGAAAAAAACGTCAATTATTCTAAGAAACCCACACATCTGTAAAACTGGAAGGCATTAGTAGTTTAAAAATATTTTTATCCATTTATATTTGTGGAATTCACTTTTCAGTACACACATAAAATAAACAATTTAAAGTTTTCAATATGGAATCTTTTAACTGACATCTGGTTTCTGGAAAATACTGTGGTTGTCACATGTACTTGTCATAAAAGCAATTACTTTGAATGTGTTTTCAAGTAACAAATATAAAAGTATATAGTCACAACACAGTCTGACTGTTCAGACAAAATTACGACAGCAGTGGCAGTAGACACAGTGGCAACAGCCACAAAATTCTGTCAAATAAATGGAAGTAAGGCTAGTCTGGGGAAAATGGCTACTGAAATTTTTTTTAAATATTCTTTAAAAAATAAAAGTACATATCTGAGGCATTGAACTAAGAATGAAAAAGGAATGTGTAATAAGTAAGAGTGAGAGTAATCTAACATAATTTTTAAAACTATGATTATCAAAATAATTAAACTCAAAACAATAATAACAATATTAATTAAGTTGACAATCTTAATAAATTCCACTTCAATTCCTAGTTATTCAATCATTAAGTGTAAACATAGTACCATAAGTTGGACACTTTATGATGATCATAGGTATGAAGTTTATGAGCAGTAAGCTACAATGTATTTTTTTACTGGATAATTTGTTTATATCCATAAGTAAACAGATGTAGTTTATTGCTACATGCTTTTAAAGATAAAGAAATGTTGAAACTATTGGAAGATGTGTAGAACTTAGGAAGTTGTTAAAACATAGAACATATAAATCTGTTAGATTATAAAAGAATATAGAAGATGGGGACGTCCTATTAAATTTGGTTAGTTTATAATTTTGAACTAATCACTTTCTGACAAGTTGTTAAAACAAATCTCATATGTATATTGTAAAGGCAGATGATATGAATGTCTATTAAAAGAAATATTATTAGAAAGGCCACCTGTATCAGTTTGGTAACCAAAATATCATGTTTTTGTTTCCCTCATTTAACTGGGCATTGAATTTTTTGTGGGTTACAAACACAAGCATCTTCTATAATTTCCATGGTTTATATTTTATGTTTTTGATTGAGTTCTATGCACTTCTAGCAAAAGGTTTTGAATGTTGCGAATTACAATGCTGAACATTAAGGCACAATTTTTTCCTTACTAGAAAGCCCCCGGCCATCCAGTCTCTATAGGGTGTCTGAGCTTTTGTAAATCTTTCAGGGAGCAGGCAGTGACACAGCAAAGGCATTATTTAAAATGCAAAATACAAGCTACCACATTCAGCGGACTAAACTCTAACTAATGATGAACTGTGGAGCATACTAAAGCTATTACTAGAAAAGCTTTCAGTGTTTTATTTTTTAGAAAGAAATGCCCAGTCCTTTAAAGTTTCTCTGAACAGATCTGAAGGGTATACTGTTTGTTAGGAGTTTAGTTCATTACACACTTACACCACTCATGAGAACCCTCAAAATAACACACAAACACACACACAGAACTCGTGAAAGGTTAGACATTTAATTTCCATGATTGCTGCTGTGTGGTTCCAAATCCATGGCATCTCTGGGTACAGCAGAGTGACCCCCTGCCCAGTCCTGCATGAGTCTCACAGCCGTTCTTATGTTCGAGTCTATTGCTGCAGCCCCTGTGTCACTCCATCTCGCCGAGGGTCTTTCTTGCTTTTACTGCCCCTCCAATTTACAAAGAATTATACATTCTTCGATTGACTGGTCTCTCCATGTCCAAAATATGCAAGGCCGAATCTTCCTATCCACCCTTTTCAGGAGCACTCTGGCTGCAGGTTCTCAAAGACTTTTCTTAATGATTTAATGAGAAAAGCTGAATCTGTCAAGAATTTCATCTTGCTTGGATAGCAGTCTATATTCATGGAACTAACACTTAAAAACCAAATGATGTGTTGAATTGGGCAAGTCTGCTGCACAAGACAAGTTGAAAGTGTAGCAAAGCATGTTCTCTCATACTTAGTCTCACATACTTGGAGATTGAGGTGCCTCTGACTTAAGCCATGATATTTTCCATCTCCTCGTACACACAAGAAACCCAGACATTGAATGCGAAAGACAAAAGAAGAATCTTTGTATTTGGATTATTAAAAGTACCATTGACTGCCAAATAATCTTCCTTGGACGAAGTATAGCCAAAATGCTGTTAAAAAGTAAGACTGGGGAGATGTCATCTCACTCGCCTTGGACACATTATCAGGAAAGATAAGTTCCTGAAAAGGTTATTATGCCTGTTAAAGTAGAACTGCAGTGTCCAAGAAGAAGACTCTTCGTGAGAAGAATTGACGTTGGCTAAAACTATGAACTCAAAAATCACAATCATTTTGAGGGTGACACAGGACTGGGCAGGGGGTGACTCCATTATACAAAATGCCACACCTAACTCAAGAGCACCTAGCAACAACCATGATAGTGATGTGTTGCTGAAAATATTGGAGACCTGTAGTGGTGCAGGGATAGATACAGGAGGCTGCTAACAGCCCCCTGTTAGTGTGAGTGTGAAAGCCAGAGCCATGGTTGTGCTATACAAGAAGCATCATGCTAATCACAAAGATAAAGTGTTAGAGTAGATGGTTACATAGAAAAGAACAATAGAAAAGAAAAGAACAAGAAGACAGCTAAGTGTATAAAATGTTCTCAGAATAAATTTGGAAAATATACGAGCCTTGCATACTTGCTGCCACAAACATCCTGAGCTAAGCAATGGGTTGTACCCTTCAAATAGCTGGCTCACAGGAAAGTCAGAGGGTGCCTTTGCCATGCAATAACATGACCCTCGAGTTGCTAGGCTTAACCAGGAAAGAGCTAGGAAAGAACATGCATAAGATAGTTGTATGTGCCTTTCTTATTCTGAAAAGGAATCAGTACAGTTACTATACACAAACACAAAGTCAACAGCACAAAGGAGGGGAAAAAAGACCTTCCTGAGAGAAGGAGGAGAAGGAAGAAATTTATAGAGGTGATGGTGTATACTAGATAAAAGAAGGAACACAGGGTTCGGCTGGGTCACGGACACTCATCTGAGTGTACTTTTACTTCAATAAAGCTTTGCTTGTTATCTATCTTTCCACAGAAATCCTTTTTCTTGAGACGACATGAGGATGCTGTTCTGAACCATTAATAAAAAGTGGGTGCCATCACAGGGATCTCTTGTGACAAGGTGAATTTTCTGCTGCTCTCACTAGTTTTAGAAGCTCCTACCTGTTCAATACAGTGCATTATAACTGTACTATACTATCAGCTGCAGAGCTTTTCTGTGTTTCACCAAATTGTATTAAAGTCTGGCATTGAGAACAGTTAACTTGTCTTAAATGCTGCAAGGAAAAATATTGTCTTCCTTGTTAGAGATTTCTGGTGTCCTTCAGAGTCTCTCTCTTTCACCTTTACTGACCATTATCCACATAGTCCTGATGTTGTGAGCCAGTTTGCTTGTGTTTTCAGCATTTGAGTAAGAACATACTTGCTTGGCTCAATAAACAAAGGACAGTCATCGCTGCCTATTACCTTCTAAGAAGCAGCAGCCTGAAGAACCATTTATAAAGAGCCTGAAGGCATGTGCTCATCGGCGAAGGTCCTCTCAGTTGCCCAGGCCTTTGTCTGTAACTCTCAGTGGGTTAAAGACTTGGTGGCCAGAGAGAATATATTTTACCTGCTCCTCCAGTTCTTCAAATTAATTGTTCTCATAAAAACAAACCCATTTACTAAAAAAAAAAAATGGAGGGGACAAATTAGCCATATAGGATGTTTGTAGACCTTATTTCTATATAGGCTAGAGATCCGGAGACCTGGTCCTAAACCAATAGTCCTGGGATATCTTTTGTCCACCAGAACGATGAGTAGCCTGGTCTATTGTCTTAAACAAGGCCAGACAATCCTAAGTTATGGAGAAGAGTCCCCTATAGAAATTTGGCACATGGTCCATCCATCTGGGAATCAATATATGTGGGCTTATAAATATCATTGAAACTGAGAAGTGCAACACCAGAGAAAGGAAGGCGTAGGGACCCTGACCCTGCGAGCTGCTGGGATGTGATTACGATGGATGGCAAGGACAGGCCACTGAAGATGCAGTCCTGTGTGGTATGACTACAGGGATCACCAGGAGGGGTCATCAGGAGATATCTGAGAAGAGTAGAGGAAAGAGTGAGGATTGCACAGTAAGACACAGATTCTAGAGATGCTAGTAAGTCTCAGAAAGGGCTACGTGGCTGAGCTCTAAATGGTATGAAAGTGCGGGGAACAGAGACAGTGGCCTATTAGGTACTGAATAGGACTTCTCTCTTTTATTCGCTTCGTGGATGGTAAACCAGGCTTCCATATCATGAAGCATAACTTTAAGCTATCTATTAAACAATCAGGATAGTTTTTTAAACCCTCAAACCTTGAAGATGGGGAATTAGTCTGTGCAATGGTATCTTACTACAGAATAGATTTGGAGATCAGGAAACCTAGCAGCAAATGACAGCCTAAATTATAATACCATTTTGCATTTAGAAAATAAGGAGAAATTCCTTTATATTCAAAATGGTCATATGGTGATAGACCTTAGCCATAAGAGTGAAATGAGTTCAGATGTAGTTGCAATCACAGTAACTAATATAGCCCCCAATACTAAGAACATTTGGAAGCCAAATGAACTGGATACCCACTTTCCCAAATTTCCTTTATACCCAGAAATTCCTGTCTATAACCCCACACCTCCATGGCCAGGAGTACACAAAATGTGCCCCACCTCACCCCACCATTCCTCCTTGGGGTTCCTAAGTTATGCCTTCTGCAGGAAGTAGGTGGACCTGGAGGAACTTTCAGAGTGCAATTCACTTTCTGTTTCTTAGATTTATATCAGGTAATAACCAATTTAGGAAGTTCTCAGATAACCCAGAAAACAGGGACTCAGGAGAGTTACTTTGCCTTTTGAACTAACATAGAAAGACAGAACGGTCCTTTGAAACACAACTCCTTCACCCTTGGGGAGAGAGCAACAGCAATAGAGGTCAGGCAGAGGTTTGTGGATGGAATGCATGGGGCTAAAGCACATTTCCCAATGGATACCGAAGCAGTCTCCATGTTTGAGCACCATGGGAATTGCAACACATCAGAAGAAATAAGAGTAACTTATCACAGGTTAAACTGCCTCTGAGAGGGACTAAAAACCAGTATGAATAAGCCTGTGAATTTCAACAAAATAGACATTACAGTTAGGGAACACCTGGAGAGACCTACCATCTTCATTGAATGATTAAAATTGGCCTTATCGAAGCATACCATCTTTACTCTCCACTCTCCAACAAAATAACTACTCCTTAAAGATGGGTTTGTAATGCAATCAAGGCAAGATTTTAGGGGGAAATTACAGAAAAGGATAGTGGAACTAAGCACCACATTGTAGGAACCCATGAGAGAAGCTACCAAAATCTGTTAAAATCTGGATGAAGAAGAGGAGCAAAAGGCACAGGCAAGGATAAAGCAAAGGCAAAATGGGAACAACAGGTAAGT
>PVJH01009457.1:0-63485 GCA_004026705.1 Nesogale talazaci
GACAGAGAGAGATAGTCAGCAAGAGAGACGGAGAGATGGAGCAATGAGACAGGGATAGACGGAACCGGGGTGGAGTGGGGTGGGGTGGGGCAAAAGGAAAACCCCAGAGAAAGAGGCATGGAGATGGGCAGAGAGCCCACACTCCATGTTCCCAGCCCCCCCACCCCTACTCAAGACCCCACCCCGCTTGCAGCCCATCCCTTATCTAAGACTGCTCTGCCCACCCCACCGCACTGCCTATTCAAGCCCCCCATCGTGCTGCCTGCTCACGCCCCCAACCCCACTGCAGTTCCCCCCTATTCTGCCTGGGCACGGATGGATTCCCCCTTCCTCCCGCCCCCGTGGCTTCCCCCCTCCCGGGCTCTCCGAACAAGCAGGGTTTTCTGGCGCCTTTGTGGCCGGCCCTGAAGTGCGCGGGCACAATGGCGAGGGTGCCGGGGGGTTAATTTCGCGCGCGGAGGTAGGACGCGCGGGCGCCGGGCGGAACAATGCCCGCGGCGCGCCTTTGAGGGCGGCCATTGTGCGCTGTGTGAGCCGAAATCTGTTCCCCGGCGCCCCAGATGCGGCCGCTCTGCTCGAGAGGTGGGGGCCAGGTGGGGGCCGCAGAGAGGAGCTAGGTGCCGGGCGGGGCGGCTGGGGGCAGCTTAGCCCGGGAGGGGCGCAGCGGTTGCATTTCGAGTCTGCCTAGGGTTTAACCCCCTCTCTTCCTCTCTGCACCCTGGCGCTCAAATCCTGGCTGGGCAGTGGACAAGCCCTGGGAGGGGCCCCCGCCCGAAGATCTCTGCAAACTCTGACTCCCTGAAGTACCAAAGGGTGCAGGGGGGGGGGGCGTCATGGTCCGCGCTGGGGGAGGGGGTGCTATGGGGCTGGCTTCAGGAGGCCGGTCTTCCACCTGCCAACCTGTCAACCTGTGCTTGGAGGTCGTGGGCACAGCAGGGTCACCTGACAGAGCAGAACTGCCCCCCGCCCCCCGAGGGTGGCCTTAGCGGGCATCTTTACCGGAGCACGCTGTGACACTTTGCTTCTGTGGAAAGCCTGGCCACTAACCAACCGTTCAGTGAGCAACTGAGTGCTGGACCACGTCACCATCCACCAGGAATCCTTCCCCCCGGGGTCACTCTGAGTTAGCATTCACCAGATGGGGTCGAATCACCCCAGCACACACACAGAGAGCCACACCGCTGTGTGCAGAGCCCCGATGGTTTGCCGGGAACGGGTCTTCTGATAAGGAGTCCTGGTGGCCCAGGGGTTAGGCGTCCGGCTGCCAATTGAAAAGGGGGCAGGTCGAAACCGTTGGCCGCTCCAGGGGCGCAAGATGGGGCTTTCTGACTCTCCATAAAGAGTGACAGTCCGGCTGAGCCCCGGTGGCATAGTGGTTGTGGGCGGGACTGCGGCCCACTGGGACAGAGGTTCAATTCCAGCAGTGGGCTGGGCCTCCTATTCCCACCACCGGAGAGCAGTGATGCCCCCCACCCAAAAAAAAAAGAGTTACAGTCTTTGAAACCCACAGGGGGTAGCACTGCCCTGTCCTGCAGTACAGGGACCCTGTGCGTCGGGTCCGACATGATGGCAGTGAGCTTGGCTTTGCCTTATTATGAGAAGGCACCCATGAAGGGACTTCCAAGGGATGGAACGATCATGGAGTTTTCCCAACAACGGCCCCTGTCCATCCTTCTGTGCCAAGACTCGTGCCTGCCTTATGAGGGGGGCTGCTAACTCGGAGGGCAGCCGTCCGAAACCACCAGTCTCTCCACTGGAGAAACTTGGGGCTGTCTAGTCCTGGACAGAGGGAGACTCAGAAACCCCCAGCTCCACCCTGTGCTACGTCAGCCAGTGGGACGGGATGGCAGTGAGGTCGGTGCTGATGTCCCGGTGTCGGTTTGAACCCACCGGGAAGAAGATGAAGCCCTCGGCAACCATGGTAGCGTTTCAGCCCAGGGTGTGCTCCGTGCTGTCCGGTCACCGCCGTGCGTGGGAACCGACTTGATAGCAGCCAGCAGGAAGGGCGCAGCCGTCCGCCTCTAGACACCAGGATGCGCTCGCGTGGCACCTAATCTCCTTCTGTCTCTGTTTGCTCATCTCTAAAATGGAACAATGCCCCATAAGCAAGTCCTTAGAGACGGGCTGTTGCTACGTGGTTGCCTAGGACTGGAGGTGGGGGTGGCGTTGGCACAAGCAATGGGGTTTCTTTTCCTGGGGGGTGAGGGGGGGGAATGGGCCGTGTCAAGGTACGAAAGTGGATTGTTACAAACCAAAGACCATGGACTGACACACTCTCAATACGCAACGGCAGGCTGGGGATTATATCTCAATGGATTATATCTCAATTTTCTAACAGATTTTTTAAAATTGGGGTGGATGGAAAAGGCACCATGGGGTCACACCTGCGAGGTCCCAGGGAGGTCCCCTCTTGCTGCTGTAGAAGCCTCAGTGATGAGAGAGGCGGGCATTTCTCCTTCTTGTTTATCTATCTTTGACCTCAGAGACACCCCCACCCCACAGTGGGGTGGTCTCTAAGTCCCCCTGTCTTGGAAGAAGAAACCTGCCTGGGCGAAATGACTGGGGAAAAGAGCCTGGCCCCTCCCCTCCCCTGCAGACCAAACCCAGAGATGTCAGACCCTCTGCTGGGAAGGCAGGAGAGAGGGCTGGGGAAGGGTGGCAGGGTCCCTCTGGGACTCTGCGTGTCTTGCATCTTTCCCGGGTGCTTTTGTTTTAATACCATTTCCTTGTGGGTTAGTTAAACACGGACAGAGCGGGCCACCTGCTTTCCTCTGTCTTTTCCATCCTGTTTTATATCCATCAGCTCTTCCAAACTCCCCATGGCATGCCCTGCCCACATCAGTTTTCTTTTTTGGGCCCAGCTCCCCCTCGTGCAATATCATCCTCACCCCACCCCCCATCTTCTACCTCTGATATGGAGGCCTTCTCCTGTCTCCACAGGATAATGCCTGAGAGGATCCTTCTAGACCCAGGATCCAGGGATCCCAAACTCAGAGACAGTTGTTCCCTTAAGGTCCAGGGTGGGGGGTGTGGTGGAGGAGGTGGGCTCCTCCGACCTTCTCCTCGGAAACATGAGCGTCTGGGCACACGTGCCAAAGAACATGCTGTCTGCAAACTTAGGTGTCTCCCAAGCTCCCATGCCACCCCCTATCCCACCACCACCACCCCTCCCCCCGTTCCCCACCTCCGCCCCTGGAAGCCCAGGGTCAAGCCTGTGTGGTGGCAGGAGCAGGCCCAGAATGGGACACAGGGGCTGGTTTTGCTGCAGGTCCTCAATGTGGCCCAGGTCAGTGGTGTTCCCGCAGCAAGCCTCTAAGATTCTTCAGCGCATGGCCCGGACTCACACTGGGCTAGCGGCAGGGCACGGGGGCAGCCAGGTGGGCCCCGGCCTAGCTGTGGTTGGCTGGTACGGACGAAGGCAACCCCCAGCGTGGCACGTGATGCTGACACAGGTAATCCATGGGGGATGTTTCCAGAACCTGGTCCAGGAGCTCCCTGGGGCACTCTATCTCATCCCTGGTCCTGGCTTCTTCCATCTTCCCCACCCTGCTTTCTTAGCTGCCCCTTCCTCCCTCCTCTTTCCAAAGAGCCAAGCCTCCCCAAACAGCGTCCCTTCTTCCATGCCCAGGGTCCTGGGCATGGGCCTGAAAAGGAACCAGGGACGGCTGTGGGCAGCAGGTGCCCCCAGGGGCCCTGCGTGTCGGGACAGGCACAGATGGAGGGGCTCCAGGCTGGGGGCAAGGGGCAGCTGCAGCCGCCCCCGGAGTCTCAGCTGCCTTGTTAGCTCCTCATTGTCTCCTCATGTGCCCCCCCCCGCCCAGCCCCCTCCCCAGCTCCCTTCTGTTGTCTCCACTTGGCCCCCCTCAGCCAGCAGCCCAGCCCCCCGACTCCAGAGGGAGCTCAGGAGAAGGTCCTGGTATGTTCCCCAAGCAGAAGGATGGGTATGTGGGGTGGGGAGCCTAAAGGGGTCTCGGGTGGAGAGGCCGGGGATGGGGGGGTGTCAGAATCTATAAATCACGCCCCGCTGCATTCCTGTTTAACACACACTTCGCTGAGGAGCTGTCAGCGAAACCGTTAATTAATTAGCTAATCCCGCAATGAAGTGCATTCTAAATGGTTCTCCCCCTCCCAAGCTCCCATTTAGATAATTGCTGCTAAGGGGTCTTTTGTGAGAGTCATTTTTCCAACAGGGGTGGCCCTGGAACACAGAGGGAGATGAATTTAAAGAAGGGGGTCAGCCTCCCATCGCCCCAGCTCCTGCTAACACAGTGGGGAGACCCCCACAAAGTCTGGGAAAGGGGGCTGGCTGTCAGAGGTGGGATGCGGGATAGGCCAGATACTGAGAGTGGGTGCTTTGTTGTGGGTTGCCCCCAAGTTTATTCTGACTCGTAGAGACCCCCTGGGGCAGCAGGGGAGCCCCCCTAGGGCTTTGTTGTCCAAGGATCCACATTATCATGTCTCTCTCCCAGGAAGCTCCTGGGCAGGTTTGAACCGCTGACCTTAAGCAGTTGAATGCCAGGGCTAAAAGGCCAGGGCTCCCCGTTCAGTGCTGAAAGCTCTGAACCAAACTCATTGCCATCAAGTCGAGGCCAACTTCCAGTGACCCAGAAAGCAGGGTGGGTTCCCCAGACTCACTCTTTATAAGAGTAGGAAGCCTCTTCTTTCTCCCAGGAAAGAGCTTGGAGAAGGAGCTGGTGCTGGGTGAACTGGAAGGCCCGCCCTCCACGGGAAGGAATGAACCCCGTGGCTGCCACCGCGGGAACAGTTGTGTGGAGGGCCCAGGACCGGGCGGTGTTTCCTGCTGTTGTGCCCAGGGTGGCCGTGGGTCAGCCCCGATGCAATGACGCCTTCTCACAACCACAACAGACACCGATCCTTCGAATCCCAGCAGGGCCAATGAAGTACTGCTCACCAGCAACCAGGAAACGCACTACTGATGACTCAAACAACGGCCCAGACCAAGAGTCTGTATTAGCCCCTTGAGACAAAACTCAAGCTGTGGCCATCGACAGGGACTGCGGGCAGATCAGGGATTGCTTGGGGGTTGGCAGGGGAGAGGGTCAAAGTTGAAACGATGGGACCGATGGCTTAGACACCTGATCTTCACTGTGGTGAAAGGAACACACATAAATCAAAAAAAAAAAACAAGCCATCGATGCTGACTCACGGTGACCTCCCCCACCCCAGGACAGAGTAAAACTGCCCCCCTCCATGACTTTCTGAGACCCTCTCTCTTTAAGGGAATAGACAGCCCCATCTTTCTCCTGGGGTGCAGGTGGTGGTTTTGAACTGCTGACCTTGCAGTTAGTAAGCCAGCACATAACCACTAGCCACCATATACACAAAGACCCAGTGCACCCTTGGAATATGGGCCCTTGATCACCAAGTTGGACGTAACTAACTTGCTGCTGTATGGCCTACCCTGCCTCCCTCGCCCTGTCTTTTTGAAATGGTGCTATGCTATTTGCTTGCTAAGCTTCCTGTCAAGAGAAATTGGTACAGGGTGCTTATGGAAATACGTCATAGAGCTGCAGGGAGGGGACCTGGCTATTTGTGTGAGAAAAAAAAAAAATGGTTCCCTCCAACGATGCTTTCACAGGACATGCTTGTCAGGGAGTGGCTAGAAAGAGATACGCTGAGGAAAAAGCGAGCATCTGAGGCCTAGGTTTGTGGGGAGACCTTCCAGGGACCCCTGAGAGGAGTGAGGCTCAGAAATGGAATCGGTTCCTTCCTGCAGGGAATCAGCTCCCTGCTCCAGGCCCTGTGGTGGTTAATTCCTCTCCCCAGGGGAATCCCTCGAAACTAGGCCTCATTAGTTGAGGGCCCGGCCTCGTGGAACTTGGTGTTTGTTAAAGATTAATGGGGTGTCTCCTGTGCGAGACCAAAGGGGTCTCCTGGCCTCGTTTCATCCAAATCAGCCCCCCGCCATGACTCATCATCAGTCAGGGGGGGAGCTGTGCGGAGAGAGGTAATGGGCCTCTTCCAGCCTTCCCGGCAGCCTCACCAGCCCCCTTAAGAACATGAGTGAGCGGATCCGTCTGTCCAGCAGCACATTCTTCTAGGGGCGTCTCCCACCCCAGTGGTCATCTTAGGGGCCAGAGTTCCTCTTTATTTTAAGGAGACTGTCACAGTGCAGGGCCTTGGGGCCGGCTTCTTATTGATGACGCCTTCCAAGATGGTAGACCTTTCTTCTTGGGGAGGGGGTGCCATGTGTCTCATTTCTGTAAGGGGCCTTTCTTGACCAATGGGAGCAGACACACTATTGCCACCAATGCTCCAAATCCCTGTGGTGCCTCATCTCTTTCACACCTGGTAATGCCTATCATTTCTTGTTGGGCATCTATGAACTCCATGAAGGCAACAGTCTTGTCTGGTTTTGTCTCTACTGTGTGCCCAACACCTAGTCCTGCTTGACACAGTGAATGTTCAAAAGAAAAAAACCTCTTATGAATAAATTATTGACTAAATGGGTGAATGGATGGGTAGATGAGCTGGATGGAAAGATGGATGGAAGAAAGAAAGAATGGATTAATGAGTAGATGGCTAGAATGGTAGATGGTTATATGGATGGATGGAGAGATGCTTGGTTATATAGATGAGCAGAAGGATGAGTGGAGTGATAGGTAGATGGAAAGAAAGGTTGATGACTATGTAGATGGCTACATGGATGGATGGATGGATAGATGGATGGATGGATGGAGGTGGATTCAAGCTGGAGCAGGCTAAACTCTTGAACTTTGGAATCAAAACCAGAAAGGAGAAGAAGTGGCCAACCTCCCCCAAACTCACAAAGTAGACTCGAAGCCCCTCCCTCAGATCCAGGGAGAGAGGATTTCTGCTTAAAGACTTTCCATGACTTATGACTCCACAGCCAACCAGCAAGACAGTCGGTCATCCAAAAGGGTGTTCCCTCTTCAAAGCAGGCATCTCGGAGGAGTTGGGGTTGGGGGAGATTTGTTTCTTATGAGGATGCTGCCATGTGGTGGGACATTGTCTACCCCCAGTTTCCCTTGGGAGTCGGTGCTTAAGAGGAGGCCCAGGAGATCCTCTCCCCGCAGGCTCTGTGTGGGGCTGTGAGGATACAGAGTTGTCAATGGAGCCGGCAAAGAACAACCTTTGCTCTGGGGGCCCCCGGCTCAGCCAGAGAGACAGGGAATTAGTGGTGTTTGCTGAGCAAACAGAGCCGGGTGGGGAGAAGCGGCAGGTAGAGTGTTTAACTCACAGCTCCTATTTGCTGGCAAATATTGCCCAGCCTTCGAAGCAACTCCAGTAGCACTGCTGATTGCAGAGAGAATGAGACAGCCGGGGAAGGGACTGCAGGGGCCTCAGGAGATATTCCTGCAAGGGGGCTTCCCAAGGAGTCCTCCTGCCTTCAGGGACTCTGTGGACAGAGGCCACCACTCCCCTCCTTCACACCAGCCCAGAGATAGAAAAACCTTCAGAGACACCACACCCCCCCACCCCGACCTGTCCTGAGCCCAACTATCTACTCTTGCACAGGGTGATGGAACTGGTCTACATGTCCCAGTTGCCCTGTACTTTGGTTTCCCCGTCTGTGAAAGGGGCAGATGGCATAGTCAGCCTCCTCTGACCTACTGCTCTCCTCTTTTCTTTGAAAATCACACACACACACACACACACACACACACACACACAAAGAGGGCAGTTGAAGAAGAAATTATCTGGAGAATTAATATTATCAGCTTTATATGGGCTGAGCCCCGGTGGCGTAGTGGTTGTGCGCGGGACTGCGGCCCACTGGGACGGAGGTTCAATTCCAGCAGTAGGGCTGGGCCTCCTACTCCCACCACCGGAGAGCAGTGATGCCCCCCAAAAAAACAAACACAAAAAAAAAAAAGAAAGAAAGAAACAGTGAGTGAGCTTAATATATATAAAAAAGAAAATCTTTCTGACCTGTGAAAAAGTGACAAGCATTCGTCTGTGAGTTCCATGTAGCCTTACTGCATAAAGCCAAACTACCCAGCATCCTTTTCTCCCGTTGCACCAACGCCCGGCTTTCTCCGTCTCCCTCGCTCCCCGGGTCTCTCCACGCCCCTTTCTTCTCACTTCCAGTCTCTCTTTCTCGCCTTCCCTATCCCTTTTGTGGATCTGTCCCTGTTACTTTGTGCTTCCAAGCTTTCATAGACACCCGTGTAAGATGTGCTCCTCAATTTTCCTCTCACCACCGCCTCCCCTAATCACAGAATGCCCAAAGCTGAGGCAAGCAAGTGGGTGTAGTTAAGTCCAGGGTCCCAGGAAGCAGGAAGGAAGGAGAAGCCAGCCCCTGGAGGGGAGTGGTCAGGTCACTGCGGTGGAAAAGCCGGACTTTCTTCCTACTAGGACCTCCAGCTACCACCTAGCACCGTCCATCTAGATAAGCATCATTCCATCTAGATAAGCATCAGGAGCCTCCCACTGGCACCTCCTGCACTCCGTTGGTGAAGAGTTTTGCCACCAAATAACCAAGCATTCTGACTCCGTGTGACAGCGTGGAGCTGAGCTCTGTGGGTTTTTAGAGCAAATGCTTGTGGACGTGGATTTCCAGGCCTTTCTCCCAAGATGCCTTTGGGTGGCTTCCGACCTCCAGCCTTCTGGTGAGCAGCCCAGGGCATCAGCTGTTGGGCACCAAGGAAGCTTAGTTCCCCCCCTTCCCCCGCCCCCCCCCCGTCTTGGTTCATGGACTGACCACGTCCTCTCAGGGGACACAGCAGGGAATAGTGATGGAGAAGGTCAGTGTTGGTGAGTCTGGGCTTGCCCAGAGCAGCCAGTGACTGCCAGGACTGCATGAGGAGGTGGGTGGAGGCAGCAGAGACACCTGATCCAGTGTGCCTTCCCCGGCACTTGCCCACCTTGTTGTCGCCAGCCATAAACAGCACAGGGATGAACAGCCTGGTATGGGTCCCCTTGATGGACCTGTATGGGGATGGACTTACCTGGCCCAGGTGCCCCAGGGAGTCACACACTCAATTGTGCAAAAAGTTCAATCATCCGCTGGGAAGCCCAAGGTATCACAGACAACAGTCCTGCGGATCTACTTCCAGAAACCCAGCAACCCCCAAAACCCAGCCAAGCACAGTTCGACTCAGAGAGACGTGAGTCAAAGGCAACTCAGTCACTACTCTCTCTTCTGGTGCTTCGAGTCTGAAAAGAGCCTGGGAGAAGAATGGCTGGGCCATGGAGTCTTTGCGCTCTTCCTTTGACTCGGCCTGCCCAGATGGTTTGCAGTGGGGTGCTCGTATCCCCAATTCCTCACCAGTACTTTGTGTTACTCACCTTTCTAGTTCTTGCCAGGCGAATGCTGTCCTTGTTAGGTGCTGTTGAGTCCGCTCTGACTCCCAGGGGCCTTACGTATAACAGAGAAGAGTCCTGTCTGGTCATGGTCTTCGACAGGTGGGAAGGCTTCCCGCCTTGTCGCTGGTCCTCCGACGGACCAAGCACGGCGTCCTTAGCTAGTGATCGGTTCTTTCTGAGGATGGCTCCAAAGTGAGGGAGCGTAAGTCTCACCATCCTGGCTTCCAAGAAACACTGACACGATTTCTCCTAAGGAGGATTTGCTCCATCCCAGCTGCTTTCATTCTGTGGTGCCAAGACCATGACAGATGGGTCTAGGATCCAACCAGGTGAGCCTTCTTTATCAGTAAGGTCCTCGGACCTCACGAACTTGGGACATGCTGTCAGGAGAGACAAGTCCCCCAGGGAAGGACATCTTGCTGCGTCAAGGAAGAGGAAGACCCTGGAAGATGGGTGCCACGGTGTGGGCGCAAACCTAAGAGCAGGCGTGAGCGGATTGTGGGATCAGGCCATGCTTCCTTATGACCACATGGGGTCGCTGTCAGTCGGAGCAGGCACCAAACAATCGCGAATCCAAGGGGACAAACTTTGCGGGAACTCAGGAGACACAGAAGGGGGAGCTGTTCCTCGCCAGGGCCCCCCACATCTCCACCGGCACCCTCCTCTGGTGGACTGGTGTTAAAGCCTGAGCCTGTCTGCCCCCAGGGAGAGCAGCGTCACTGAACACATGCCGGCCCCCTCCCCCGAGGGGCTGGCACACAGTAGGTACTCATGGTTGCTATGGAGTCCACGGGTGGACACATCAGGGTGCCACTGTCATGGGATACCCCAGGCGCGGGAGTAAAGCAAACAGACCCCCACGACTACCACTCTCCCTTTCTGGAGTGGCCATTCCTGGAGGCTGCATCTGGGAGCGAGAAGGAGGGGACACGCTAGCCACTTTCTCTGACCACACAGGGATGGGTTGGCTGATGGACATCAGAGCCATGGCCAGCAGGCACTGGCGGGCGGACTCTGAATCAGAGGAAGGTGTTGTCATACAGCCACCAGTAAGTCTCCTGACGTGGACAACCTGAGCGAACTCAGGGCTGACGATGGGACTCAGGGTGTCAGCGTGGAACCCGGCTCCCTCTGAGTTGTGTCTTTTTCCATTGTGCCTTTTCACTCGGACCTCTGTTGGGGCAGAAGGAGACGGAACACATCGGTCTGCCACCCCCCCCCCCAATCCTGTGTGTTTCTTGACCTCAAGGATCTCCCCACAATGCAATGGCATCTGCTCTCCGCCCCCCCCTACACACACACACACACACCTTTTCCCGGTGTTTACAGTTTCCATCTGGCACCAGTCTTTGAACCCAGCCAGGAGACTAGTGTGAAGCCACCAGCCACTCCACAGGAGAAAGGTGGAACTTTCTGATCCTGTGACGTTGATAGCAGCGGTCCTCAACCTGTGGGTCGTGACCCCTTTGCGGGTCAAACAACCCTGTCACAGGGGTCACCCGATTTATAACAGTAGCAAAATGACAGTGGTGAAGTAGCAACGAAGATAATTCTATGGTTGGGGATCACCACCACATGAGGAACTGGAGGTAAGGGTCATGGCATGGAAAGGTTGCTCTAAGGAGTTGTGCCTCTTGGGGACAAGTGCTCACCTTAAAGGTTTGTCTATTGCTTGGCTGAAAACTGAGCCACAGGGACGAGTTCATTTCCAGGCTTCAAGGGTGTCTCAGGGACATAGTCTCGGGGACTTTCCCAATCTATAGCACACCAGCAAGCTTGGTCTTCCTTTCATGGTTTTGGGTTGTGTTCCACATATCTTCCCCACTCTATCCGGAGCCTCCTGGTACAACCTCTCTTCAGGGGGTCACCCATGGAAGCTGGGCACCATCTAGTTAATCGAGTTTCAAGTTGGTAGAGATCAGGGGTTCACATGGCCCCTGGGTCCTATGGGCTAACACAAGACCCAAGGGAAAAATTAGAGTCACTGTACAAATAATTGGTTGGCATTTGTGCTAGTTGCGGTAGACTGGAGACGCAAATTCATAAACATGCATATGTATATAAGGGAAAGGTTTATATCCAAGAGAAGTGAAACATTGAGAAAGCATCCCAACCCAGTCCAGTCCAAGCCCACAAGTCTAATATTAATCCATATGTCTGATACCAGTCTATAAGGTCGTCTTCAAAATCACAAAGCACATGCAATGATGCCAGGACAATCACAGGCCAGTGGGTGCAGAGTCTTGTGTATGCAGTGGTGGCAGGGGCCTCGTAAGCATATCAACACAGGCAGGAGTCTCTGTGTGGCTTTTCTGGCTTCAACAGTCTGGTACCATCAGAATAAGCCCATGTGACTTCTCCTTCCGGATGTCTCACAACCTTGTGTCTTGTCAGTAGAGCATCTCCAAGGGACTGAGTTGTAAGTCTCTCACCTTCAAGGGGGAAATATAGAAGGATTTCCCAGAATTCGCAGGAGAAAGCCATGCCCACACAGAGGTCTCATTGACTATCTTCAGATTGACAGGCTAGACTCCAACCCTACACTCTTCATCCTCAAACTGACACCAGATTAGTGCCCGCCACAGGTCTTTTCCCTCCTCTTCCCTCTTCTTGGCTCCTGACCAAGAGAGATCAATTGCTGCCCTCTAGATCAGCAGTTCTCAACCTTCCTAACGCCGTGACCCTTTAATACAGTTCCTCAAGTTGTGGTAACCCCCAACCATAAAATTGTTTTTGCAGTTACTCCATTACTGTCATTTTGCCACTGATACAAATCGTCATGTAAATATCTGATGGGCAGGACGTATTTTCATTGTGACAAATCGACAAAATCAATACGCAATGATAGATTGTGAACTATTGATTTCTAATGGCAAATCAATGACATTTTGTCTTGAAGCAGGGTGTTGCATAGGTCACAGTCTCCATGCCAGTTACTGGTAGGTGGCTGTATCCGCATGTGGGTGGACCCGCTGGAGACAGAGGAGCTTGTCTCAGTTCCTAGGATCATCGGAAATAGGTGTTTCCAATGGCCTTAGGTGACCCCTGTGGAAGGGTCATCCAACCCGCAAAGGGGTCGCAAAGTGCAGATGGAGAACTGCTGCTCCAGATGAACACACACACCAGCTTTGCAGACCCCCATTGCTCCCCGCCACAGTGGTAGGTAGGGCACTGTCTTCGTGCACCGAGTCATACCAACTGATCTGGGAGCCCTGAGGCACCCCCCAGCACCCCCACCCCCAACCCAGCAATTTCTCCCTGTAAGGTGATTGACTACGGTTCAAAGGTTGTTCTCACTTTGGCCTTTGTAGGTTCTCCGGTTCATGGCCATGCCTGCAGCACAGCCTCCCTATCAAAGCCTAAATGTTTGATATCACCCCCTTACCTTCCCCCACCCTCATGGGGTGCCCACCAGCCCTATTTTTTTTCTTTTGCCAAAGCAGATCTCCAGGCCTTAATGTCTGCCTTTGCTGTCGGTCCTGACTCACGGCCACACAATGGGCAGCAGGAGGAAACACTGGCCGGGCCTGCACTGTCCTCACCATGTGCTGGGACGCCCGGGTCCACGGAACCCTCCAGCTGGTGTGTCCTGCAGACTCGTGAGTTAACCGAGGGCACCTCGGAGGAGGGGGTTGGGGGTGTTCCTAAATAAACCAGCAATATACCAGCCCCCCCCCCCACTCACCCCTGTCTGCCAATTGCATTCCACTTTGAGGTGTCTGTCCTCTTGAAGCGACATGTCTCTGTTGACAGGGAGCACCTGCATCCCTCTCCTCGCCTCCATGTCCAGTGATGTCACCTAGCAGTGTTCACACCACCAGGGAAACGGGCAACCTCTGCCACTCAGATGTGGCCGGTCTGTCTTCCCGGCGGGGCTCTGGGGGCACGTGCTGGTTATCAGTTGGGCTGCTAGTCGTCAGGTCAGCAGTTGGAAACCACCAGTCACTTCTCCAGAGAAAGACGAGGCTTTCTCCCCATGTCAAGAGCCTCAGAAACTCACAGGGGCCCCCTTCTACCCTGTCCTGCAGGGCCGTGATAAGTTTGCGCCGACTCAAAGGCAGAGTGTTTGGGTTTTGAGTTTGTGGAACCCTTTGCCAGTCCCCACAGCCTCAGACCCTGAGGCAAGGTGAAGACCCGCTGTCCTTTTTGTCAGCAGCCTGATGGTTGAGTAGTTAAAAGCTGCCTGCTAAGCGCCAGATCAGCAGTTTGAAACCACCAGCAATTCTGAGGAAGAAAGACAGAGCTTTCCACGCTGGGAACGAGTTCCAGTCTCAGGAATCCAGGGCCGCTATGAGTTGAATCGACTCCATTGGGGGGGTTGGCTGTCTGATTGAGATGGGAGTGCAGATGACACAGGCTTGGAGGAAGGCATGGCATGCCTGCATCTCCTATCCACTGGGCGGGAGAGACGGTCTAGGCAGATTCCAAGCCCACCCGTCTACACACACACACACACACACACACACGCACACACACACCTCGCACTCCCAGGCTCAGAGAGCGGATCGTCCATGGTGTCTCTCTACCACTCTCACAGCCCCCGCCTCGCGCCGTTTGCAGCAGCAGAATGAGGCTGCGGGTTTTGTCCGGAGAATGCCTCCCGATAATTGGGGATCCTTCTGGCTATTTCTCTGCCTTCTATCTTGCCCGGGAAAATGCCTGGCGGTAATAGCCCATCCTCTGGCATGGAGGCGGGGGTGGGCGGCGGGGCAGGCAGCTCTTCTGCTGCTCTCACTCCCAATTGGGCTATTACACCCCAGCCCACCTTCGCTTAAATGACCCTGCGGTAATTTGTCCACCTGTCGAGCCGGCCCATCTTCCTCCCATCTCAGACAGCGAAGAGAAGATGCAGGCTCCCTGTGGGAGGCAGGGAGGTTGCTTCTCTCCGCCCTGCCCTCACTCCGGGCCACCCATCCGACCTCGTCAGGAAAAAGACAGGTCGGGAACACCAGGCTCTGGCATGGGTAGGTATGTACACATGCTAACCTAGGCGGCCACTCCTCACATTCTACTAGAGAGAAAGATACCTATAGATAGATGATGGGTTGGGAGGTAGGTGGATCGATAGATAATAAATGGATGATAGATACATGATTGGTAGATGTATGATGGTCATAGATAGATATATGGATATGTGGTAGATAGATAGATAATAGATAGATGATGGATAGCTAGATAGGTGATAGATACATAGAAGCATGATAGATAAATACACAGATCCCACCTCACAGCCACAGAATCGGTGCTGAGCCATAAAGACAGGGTAGAACTGCCTTGTGAGTTTCTGAGACTTTAACTGGTTCCAGGAGTAGAAAGTCCACTTTTTTTCCCCAGAGGAAAGGCTGGGATTTTCGAACTACTGACCTGACATCTAGCAGCAAGATGGGTAACTATTACATCACCATGGCTCCACAAATACCTCGACAGATAGCAATGTTAGGTGATACATCCATAGGTCGCTCCCTAGATAGGTAGTCGGTGACCAATAAGCAGATACATACATAGGTGACAGCTGAGAGAGAAGTCGATACTTAGCTATGTGGAAGATAGATGATAGGTAAATGCATCATAGATCTGTGATTGAGAATAGAGTGATGAACAGAGGAAAGACAGAAATGGACAAGTAACCCGGTAGGAGAGAGACAGGTGGGCTCATGAAGACCTTCTGGAAAGAAGGATGAAGTGTGGCCAGGCCTGCATCACCTTCAGTCCCCAAGGGAGGCGTGGACCCCGGTCACTGATTCTCTTGCCAATATAGCCAATGAGGGTCTCCTTTGCCCCCACTGGTCCCCGATGTTACCAAGCATGGCGTCCTCTGAGAGCGACTGGTCCCTCTGGATGTCCCGAGCAAGCACGGATGGTACTTTGCCGTGATCCAAAATGTTGGCTACATTTTGGAAACAAATCTCCAGGCCTTTCTTCTTCAGAGCGACCTCCCTGTCCACCGGCACACGGGGGTGTAGATGTGCATTGTGTGATTGGGAAGGGAGGTGGGTAGGCAGCCCATCCTGCTGGAAAGAAAAAGAAAGTCTGCCCCCAAAATCATTTTCCTGGGCCATGGCATCTTTGTAGATGTCAAAGGGAACCATTCCAGCTGCCATTAGCTGCCCCCTCCTGCTCCAGTTGCCCCTAACTTAACACACACACACACACACACACACACACACACACCTGCAAAATAGATCAGAACACCACAGGGGCCCAGCACCACCCACAGCCTCTAACCTTGCTGTGAGGTGCCCAGTGTCCACTGCCAGGTGGATGTGACGAGGCCTTCCTCCATGCCCCTAGCTGAGTCCACAAACCTGCACTGGTAGAAAACTCAGGGCAGAGACAAGCCCTCCAGTGGGTTTCTTCTTTCCTCCCGCCCTGACCCGTGGATTTCTTCTTTTTCTACCTTGCCGCAGCCTGTCCCCTCTGAGTCTCAAACATTTCCAGGCACTGTCTGTGTCCCAGGTGGTGGGCTGCAGGGATGTTTTCCAGGAGAGAGGACCTCCTTTCAGGAACTCAGGAGGGTTCCAGCCCAGGCTGATGTCTCTATCGGCCCTGCCACTGTCAGGGGGACCCACGTGCTGACACCGCCTCTCCTGTTCAGCATCTAAAGCCCAGGGGGTCCTCCAGGCTCAGTTTGGGGAGTCCGGTCCCTGAGACAAGCCCCTCCTTGCCTGACCTCCCCTTCCCTGATTCTCAGGGCCCTCCCCCACCCCCACCCCATAGGCAAAAGTGCTACATTTGCGGGAGGAGAGGGTGCAGGATGGGGTCTTTGTGGGGTGGAGGGAGGACAGCTGAAGGGGGCTGAGAAAGTGGGCTGGGGTGGGGTGTGGGGGCGGAGGGAGGGGCCTGGAGGGAAGAGGCCGGATTCTCCGTATCTAAAAGGGAATTAAAGTGCTTTTACTGGAGTGAAGAAATCGGCTAAAGAATGGCCCAGGAACAAAAGCAGGAAGTCTGCGGACAAGCCCCTCTGAATAGGCCCAGATCCCCTTAAGTTTGTAAGCCCCCTCCCCCTCGCTCTAAGCCGAGAACAAATGCCAGGGGGGAATGCCGAGCCCCTGGGGGAGGGGGAGGGGGAGTGGGGCCTGGCAGAACCAGGGGCGAAAAACCCCTAAAAGAAAAGGTAATCCCCACGGCACTTTGCCCTCCTGGAACCTGCCAAGGATCAGATGAAACCGTCCAGCTATTCACGAGCAAGCCAGTGGTTGACTAGCGAGAACAAAGGGTGGGCCAGAGGAGAAAGGGGGAATTATTTGTGTCCCTTAATACTTGTTAAGCACTTCTCTTTGCTGCGCACCAGACAAGACAAGGCTCAGAGAGGCATCTTGGGCCAGCCCCTCCTCCCCACATCTCCTCGGACCCCCTCCACCCCCCACCCCACCCTATCACCACCACCAGCCGCAGGAGTCCATACTTCCCTCCACTGCACACGTGCAGGCAGGGAGTCCAGAGCAGGACTGCGTCAGGGCCAGGAGAGACCCGTACGAAAAGAATAGCAATTAACCTCCGGACCTTATTGTCAACGATCTAATCAAAGCCGCTGGCCTAGGCCTAGAGGTGGGGCGGGTCAGTGAGCCCTCAGGGACAGTTGTGGCTTCTGATGAAGCTCCACAAGCTAGCCAAGGTTCCTGTTCAGCCCCCTGTTCCCTAAACCTTTGGAGGGCCCAACATTCTGACCTCTTCCTCCCCGGCCTGTCTCGGGACCTTTGCTCCTGCAGGGGTCTCTGTTGTTCCCACTTCACTGGGCAGAATTTTACTTCCACCCTTCCCAACGCCCTTCTCCCTGAAACCACACCACGTTTCCTGGTTCTTATCTCCCAAAGCCCTGGCAAGGCGGTCAATGGCACACGCCCCACCCTCGCTGAAAGTGATCGCTGATGAATTAGACAGCAGCAAAGTTTGGAAGCGCCCCTGCCGACCCACAGCAGTCCTGTAAGACAGAGCAGAATGGTCCCAGAGGGCTTCCAAGGCTGTGATCTTAAGAGACATGGCCAGTAGTGCTGTCAGTCGAGATCCAAGATCCGCCTGAGGTCTTCAGTGACGTCCCTTGTTCCACGGCCTCTTCTGAATCTTCTGTCATGGATTTCTGGCAGCTCCCTGTTCTCCAGCAACGGCTTGTACAGCGTCTTCAGCACAGTTCTGCTCCCATGTAATTATGATTAATGATCATGGTTGGGCCATTTCCACACATCTTCGGATCACCTTTCACTGGAGCGGGACACACATCAAGATCTCGCCCAATGAATCAGCCAGGTCTTCCCTCAGTCCCATGGGTTCTTGGTCATAGGCTGTCCCCTGAAATGACTGGGCAATGACCGGGATTCTGTGTATTCCTTTCATCTTCTCTTGAGGCCCCCTACAGCTTTCAAAAGCTTGTCCATAGAATCCTTCCCTCCAGCAACTCCAGGACTTGAGGGTTTTTTTTCCTCCACTCCCATTCTTTCAGCTTGAGCAATGCTGAATGCGGTCTTTCCTTTCGGTGTTCCAACTCCAGGTCTTTGCACATTTTCCTTAGCACCCTTGACTTCGTCTTTCCAGGCTTCCCTCGGAAATCTTTCCAGCCAGCTATTTAGCTGCCCATTTTCCACTCTGTTGAGCTGTTCTACATTCAAGAGCGAGTTTCAGAGTCTCTCCGAACATCCACTTTGGTCCTTTCTCTCCAGTCTTTTTAATGACCTTCTGCTCTCTTCTTTGCATAGGATCAGCTCAAGACGACGGATGATACCACAGACAGCCCTGGAAAAGGGACACCTGGGTCTTGGAAGACGTCCAGTTGGAGAGTTCCTTAGGAGGAAGGGTGGCAAGGCTTCATCTTGTGTACTTTGGACAAGCTATCTGGAGGGACCGGTGCCTGAACAAGGACCTCACGCTTGGCACAGTAGAAGGTCAGAGAAAAAGAAGACCCTCAATGAGACAGATGCACACAGTGGCTGCAATCCTGGGCTCAAACAAAGCACAACAAGGACAGCACAGGACAGGTGCAGGGGTGCGGGGGGGGGGGAGGGAGAACTTCCTTCTGCTGCACTTGAGGTGACTGAGAACCAGCCAGAGGACGCTTCACAAGGAGGATCATTGTTAGGGGAGCAGGGGGACTCTGGGTTTGGAAAGCATTACAGGACTAGCTACTGGCCCACGAGGGCTCCTTTATGTACTTATGTGTAAAAAAAACCCAATTTACACATTTATTCTTGGCTTCTGATATCCTGAGTGCCAAGTCTGTAAGGGTCGGGACAGGGAGAGCAGCACTCGTAGAGCCGGGTGCAGAGCCTGATATCAAGAAGCTGTTCTAAGGATAGATGAAAGAATCAGTCAGTCAACCAGCCAACTGACCGTGACCAAGAGGTACTGGATCAGAGCAATGCAGACAAACCCATTAGACATTACCCAGCAGGCATTGTGTTTAAGGTCAACAGGACTCGACCACTGAGCTAACTCCAACCCATAGGGCTCAGATGGAACTGAGCAGAACTGCCAACAGAGCTCCCAAGTCTGCTATCATGTGGCACATGGCCACATCTTTCCCCCAGAGGCCCCCTCCCTGGTGATTTCGGGACCACTAACCTTGCAGTTAGCAGCTCAATGTTGAGTCATTTCACCATCCAGGCTCCTTTTCAATCTTATCAGTCCACAGAACTGATCTCTTGCCAATATATTATACAACCAGAAGGGAACAACTTGGCCATTGTGCCAACAAATACATAGGGAGGAATCCAACCTGGATGCTAGACGTGGTTGTGCCAACATAGTAGAATTAGTGGGAGGTGATTTTTTAAAATCGTCGTATTGAGCACTCTTACAACATTCCATACATCAATTGTATCAAGCCTGTTTGTACATATGTTGCCATCATCATTTCCAAAACTTTCATTTCCAAAATTTTCTACTGGAGCCCTTAGTATAAGCTCCTCTTTTTATCCCACCCTCCCACCATTGTGACTCCTTTATCTATATATCGTTGTCATTATTTCATCTGTGACACTGTCTGTTGTCTCCCTCCACCCACATTTCTGTCATTTGTCCCCCTGGTTGGGGGCTATATGTGATGGGTTCCCCCTTTCTCCACCTTTCCCCTCCCTGATCACCCCCTACCCTCATGATACAGCTACTCCCACGATTGTTCCTGAGGGGGTTACCCATCCTGAATTCCATGTATTGAGAGCGCTTATCTGTATCAATGGGTGTTCTCCAGTCTAGCCGGATTTGTAAGGCAGAACCGGGTCATGGTAGTGGGGCAGAGGAAGCTTTCAGGAACCAAAGGAATGATAGGAGGTCATTTTTAATACACACAGCAGAAGTGATAGGTGGGGTGCCTCAGAAGAAAAGCCTGGCGATCTACTCCTGAAAATCAGAGACCTTAAGAAGGTCATGACACAGTCTACAGTCAGAAAGGTCTAGGGGTGGGGAGTCACCACTCAGGAAAGGAGCCCTGGAGCCCAGTGGTGAAGCAGGAGGCTGCTACGTGCAAGGTTGGCAGTTCAAACCCACCAGCCAGTCCTCAGGAAGAAATTCTCAGAAAGATCTGCTCCTGTCAAGAAGTGGCAGTCAAGGAGAGCCCTGGGGAAGCTTTCGGGGTCCTAGGCGTCGGAACTGAACTGATGGCACATTAGGAGCTGGTTGAAAGCAGAGCCTCTGAGTATGATGTGGGGAAGCTTGGTGCCGGTTATGAATGATGGTTGCATCCCACAATCTGATGTCATTGTCATCACTACACTGGGCATCCGAAAGGGGGGGAAAGCAACCTGACCAAGGTTCTGTGATAGGAGCCCTGATGGCATATGGGTTACACCTTGGGCTGACAGCCACAAGGCCAATAGATCGAAATCACCAGGCGCTCCAAGGGAGAAAGCGGAGGCTTCCTACTCCCAGCAAGAGTAACCCCCTGCGCATCTCGACTCTGTCCTCGAGGGTCTCTGTGAATCAGGATCAACTCGATGGCGGTGAACAAGCAAGTACTGTATATGGTTTTACAACCATAAAAAAATGACCTCAGAATCAAGCGCCAGTTGGCCACAGGCAGAGAGGAAGGGCCCTTGGAGGTCTTCCTTCTACCATGGCCAGCTGGGCAAGTCAAGGTTCCCATCATTCACTTGACCTTTCATTCAGCAAACCTGTGAGTTTCTGCGGTGTGTCAGGCACTGTTCTGGGCTCAGAGGACAGGGTAGTGAACAAGAGACCATACTCTCTACTCTCTTGAAGGCTCTCATGATCAGATAGGACAGAGTATAATTGCCTATTCTAGTCACTTATCAGATCGGTATGCGCCCGGTGAAAGACTTGGTCACAGACAGAGGCAGGGGCTCAGCCCACTGCAAGCCCCCATCCAACAAGGAGATTGTGGCAGTTACATACTGTCATGACAACTTGAGGGTATTAAGAGTGAAGGGGTGGAGTCCAGCCTGTCAACCAGGTCACAGCTTAATGATGCTTCCTTGTGCCTGGGCATGGCCTTCTCATGAGGATTCTGGGAACTTCCTCTCTCTTTCCCTCTCTGCCTTCTCTCGCTGTTGACAAGCCACGTGCAGACTTGCTGAGACCCGTGAGGAGTCCCTCTCTCTGCTTCACCTTCCCGTTGATGATCCATGTGAAGCCAAGCTGAGACCCGCAAGAGCTCTGGAAATGCTCCCACTGCCACAGGATCCATAAGACTTCGCACCCACCCACCTGTGATCTTCCTGCATTCTGCATCATTGAATGTGGCTGTGTGAGTCTGAAGAGGAATTTACAGACTAGTATCAGACTGACAGATGAATATTGGACTTATGGACCTGATCCGGACTGGGCTGGGGTGTTTTCTCAACGTACAATTGCTCTTTGAGATAACATTCTCTCTTACTCATAGATGAGTGTCTGTGTTTGTTTCTCTAGTCAACCTGGCCTAAGGAGGGCCCAGGGATTTGCCCAGTGAGGGGAGAGAAAGAGAGAGAGAACAGAGGGCACCACATATGACAAGGTCCTGGAATTGGGAGCAACAAGGTATCTTCTAAGAAGAGAGAAGGGCTGGCAGTGCCTGGGTGAGAGTAGGAGGTCCACAAAGCAAGTGAGTTTCTCTTTTTGGAATGCATCTCTGAATCCCAAAAGACGGGGTCCTCCCTCTGCCAGCCAAGCCATACAGGGAGATTTCAATCAGTGATTAAAATCGGAGATTTCCATCAGTGAGCCTGGCCCGTGTGCCACCCCACGGTGCCACAGCAGAACTGTGTTCCAGAGGGCTTGTAATGGCTGCTTATTCAAAAGTAGATCACCAGGCCTTTCTTCCGAGGCCTTTCTGGGTGAAAGTAAGCTCTACCCTTTCTGTCCACAGCTAAGCAAGTTGACCATATACACCCCTGGGTCTCTTACACAAAGCGATCATCCCTCTTCCAGGTTTTCTTTCCAGGCCTAACCAGGTCATTCAGGCCACCACCCCTTCCAGAACACATCTTTGGGATAATTATTCTCCAGAAATAGCCACTGGCTTTGGCAGTTCTGGGCAGTTCTTGACAGTCTCGGCAGTTCTCGGAGGCTTAGTCTCGTGCTGTGTTCTTGCTCGTTGCTAGCGTGCCCATCTATTTTTGTTTATGTTTTGCATCCAAACACCGACAAACCAAAACCCAAACTCACTGCCACCATCGAGGCGATGCCCCTTAAAATGACCCCATGGGACAGGGCGGAACTGTCCCTATGCGTTTCCGAGACCACGACTCTTTAGAGGACTCTTTAGAGGGCAGATGTGGTGCCCTCTGTTCTCTATCTCTTTCTCTCCCCTCACTGGGCAAATCCCTGGCCCTCCTTTGGGTCTCCCTTCTGACATCGCGTTTCCCTGTGTTTCTCCTGGGAAACCGCTGGTGATTTTGAACTGCCGGCTTGGCACATCACAGCCCAATGTGCAGCCACTACCTTACCCGGACTCCTGGCTCCCGAGCACAGCTCCTGTCAAAAACAACATTTATTCAGAGAAAAGGGCACTGATTCGTTTTTAGACCCAAATCGACACAGAGGTGCTGAAATTTAGGATTCCATCTGAGACACGCTCAATTTATGAGCCTGGCAAGTGTGGATGGCAATAAAATAGACAATGACGATGAGAGAAGGGGAGAGGAGTCTCGGGAAGAAGCCGGTCAGTGGTAGGAGAGACGTTCTACAGCTCATCAGGATGAGGGCACTGGTGTCAGTGGCACAACAAGGAAGCACTCCAAGGACCAGATAGCAGGTTGGCCTGGAAGGTTCCTGGTTTGAATCCCGGCTCTGTAGGAGAAAGAACTGGCCGTCTGTTCCAGAAAAGACTTGAAACCTAAAGCGCGTAGCTGTCAAGTCGATTCTAACCTCCAACATCCTTAGAGGACACAGTAGGGTGAGCCCTGTGTGCTTCCAAGGAGGTCATCTTTACGGACGTCAGCTGCCTCGTTTCTCTCTCCCCTGAGTGGTACTGTAATTACCCCTTGGGCTGCGATCCGAAATGTCAGCGGTTCAAAGCCGCCAGCCACTCCATGGGAGAAAGGCCCTGCTTTCTACTCCCATAAAAGGTTACACTCTCGGACTGTGGGCCTCTGCTGCAGCCCTGACCCAACGCAAGAACGCTTTGTTCTAACATGGCGGTGCTCACCCTCCTGAAGACACAACGGGTGCATAAACAAATGTGGTGAAGAAAGCAGACGGTGCCCGGTTATCAAAGATACAGCGTCTGAGGTCTTCGAGGCTTAAAGATAAACAAGTGGCCATCTAACTGAGAAGCAACAAAGTCCACATGGAAGAAGCACATCAGCCTGTGCAATCCTGAGGTTGAGACAAGATCCGCTAACAGGCATGAGAAGACCCAAAACAAACAAACAAAACATGTTGTTGAAAAGGGGGTCAAGGAGGGCTGAGCCCCGGTGGCGTAGTGGTTGTGGGTGGGACTGCGGCCCACTGGGATGGAGGTTCAATTCCAGCAGTGGGGCTGGACCTCCTACTCCCACCACCAAAGAGCAGTGATGCCCCCCCCAAAAAGGGGGGTCAAGGAGGGCTGAGAACCGGTGGCATAAGTGGTTGAGTGCGGGACTGTGGCCCGTGGGCTTGGCAGTTCAATTCCAGCGGCGGCTCTCAGGAGCAGCACTGGGTAGCACCCATGACCACCAGAGGCAGTGATGCCCTCCACCCCAAAAAAAGAAAGAAAAGTGGGTCAAGGCCTGAGCCCCGGTGGTGTAGTGGTTGTGCGCGGGACTGTGGCCCACTGGGACGGAGGTTCAATTCCAGCAGTGGGGCTGGGCCTCCTACTCCCACCACCGGAGAGCAGTGATGCCCCCCCCCCAAAAAAAAAGAGATAAGAGCTCACATGACACATGGAATGCAGGAACAGGAATGAGAGCAGTGATACCAGGAGGGCAGGGGGAAGGCGGGAAGAGGAGGGGAGGAATGGGGAACTCATTGAAATGCTAGATACATAATTACCACCACCCCAGGGGGCCGAACAACAGAAATTGTGGGGGAAGGGAGGCAGCGGTCGGTGTACGATATGAAAATAATAATCATTTATCACTTATCATGGGGTCAGGAGGGTGGTAAGCGGGGAGGGAGAGAAAAGAGGCTCGAATAGGAAGCAAACGTTCAGGACATAAGGAGGGCAACCTATGTACAAATATGCTTGATATAGTTGATGTATGGATTGTTCAAAGAGCTGCAGAAGCCCCCAATAGAATTATCTTTCCAATAAAAAAAAAAAGTTACAGCCTACCCCTGTCCTGAGTCAGCACTAAAGCGATGGTAATGCATGTGGCTGGGGGTATGTTAGGGCTCCTGGAGGGGTGGGGGGTGGGGTGGAATCCTGCTCGCTATAGCACAGGGACAATGACATAGGGGAAGGACCTCAACAAGATGGGTTGACACGGCCGCTGCCACCTCAGGTTCCAGCATAACAGAAGAACCATGTGAGGATGATTTCGACATGGCTATGTTGGAGAAACCGGCAAGACTGTCTCCATCAGCGTGCTATGCATTCTCGGGGGCTGGGGGACCATTGTGGGGCAGGGACCTGGCACAGGTCGGGGCAGTGTTTTCTGAACTGACCAGACGGGCCCCAGTCACAGTAGCCGCTGGTGATGGTATTTTTAAACCAGGGATCAGGGTGGCCGGGTGGAGGAGCTGTGGTATTGGCCAACGTGAGACCCTTGACCATACCAAGGGCACACAGTCTTGCCACTGCAGGGACTGCTTCTCCTTCCAACATTAAGTCTCTGAGTACCAAAATCCCTCAAGGAGGTGCCCTGGGGATCCTTTGACTCCTCAAAATACCTTGTTTCTCTAGTACCTTCCAATATTTTTACTTTTTAAAGTCTTTTTTGTTAAAGGCCACCTGCTGACATCCGATTTATTAGAGGTGCCCTGGGGGCATCATAGGCTAGGCATTGCACCTCTTGGTCCAAGGTGAGTCCAAAGGGAGTGGACAAGAAGTTCATTCTACTCTGCAGATACCAGGCAGCCAAGAGGTAAAGCCAGGGCAGCAGGCAGCACAGACAGAGTGCTTACATACGTACACACACACACACACACACACACATCACACCACAAACTGCACACATGCACACCACACACACACAGACCACAAACACACATAACACACACACACACACACACACACACACGGCTGCTTCAGCTCTCTACATAACATCAGACTCAACCACGCAGGCGCTGGCCCCAACCAATGTAGGTTCCCAGGGCAAAAAGCCTTCATTTCCAGCAGTGCTTTGCAGGTATGGTGCCTCCTGGAGGTGGGGTTGCCAAAAGCCTTTCTTCTGAGGCACCTCTGCACTTCACCCCTAAGCTGCTCTAAAAGAAATGACGTCTACCGGTGGTCGTCATTGCCATCGTCGGTGTTGTTTTAAAAGCTTCAGAATAGCAGACTAGAGACAGGGGGCTTCGTGGTCCCCGTCATCCTCCCGTGCCTCAAAAGGACCCCATAGTTCGGAAGATTCAATGGCGGGCGCAGGTACACTCACACACCTCAATTACACCTCAGGAAATGGAGCTAATGGAAGCTAGACGGGTGCAAAAATAACAATTAGGGAACCGTTTTCATCCCCGCTGTGATGGAGATGTACAGTTTAGTTTTAATTTGTATTCACCATGAAAAAAAAAAACCATAATTAATAGGACTGGCAAACCGGTGCTCTTGCCGGGAATTAGCTCCTCAGTGCCCACCTTCACCCCATTAGGAACGAGTCCCCTCTCTCTTGCCTCCCGCCTCTCCTGACGTCCGCCCCCACCCCACTTCCTTAGCTTGGGGGGTGGGGTGGGGTGGGGGCACCGATCCCACTTTAAATATAGAGGCTCATTAATTAAAGGCTCTGGCAAAGGGACTTTTTTCCAGCAGCTCCTTGGTGCCAGGCGGGATGCTCCTGAGGAAGGATGTGCTCCCCTAGGTGATGCATTTAACCCTTCAGGAGGCTCTGGGAAGAGGCCAGCTCCCAGTGGTGGTGATGGCTCGGCCAGGAGCCGAAAGGCTGGCAGTTCAAACCCGCCCAGGGGCTCCGCTGGAGAATGACCCCCGTACAGCTCAAGCTGAGGGACCCTTGAAGGGACGGCTCCGCTCTGCCTCATGGCCTCTTTGAGAGCTGGACATGAGCTGGCTACTGTGGCCGGGCAGCTGGTTTCCCAGAGGCAGGAGGTGGCCCACGGCTGCGCTCAGAGGCCACACAGGACAAGGAAGACTGGGCTGGGTTTCAATCCCCCCACCCCATACATCCACACCCGTGGTTGGTTTGATATAGCCCTCAGATGGCCTTTCCTACAGGCCGTTTAACTCTCCTCACCTCCAGGAAAGATGCTGACTTGCCCACCACAGAATTCACCTCCGTTCTGTAGGGGTTACCCTTTGGGATAGCCAACGGTTCAAAACCACCGCTGCTCCGAAGGAGAAAAAGGAGGCTCTCTACTTCAGTCAAGAGCTGTGTTCTTGGGGCTGAGCCCCAGTGGCGTAGCGGTTGAGTGCGGGACTGCGGCCCACTGGGTTGGCGGTTCAAATCCAGCAGCAGCTCTCCAGGAACAAGGCTGAGCCTCCTACAACCACTAGAGGTCAGGGATGCCCCCCCCCAAAAAAAAAGAGCTGTGTTCTTGGGAAACACTAGGCACTGGATGCTCTACCTTGTCCTATAGAATCACTGTAAATCAGAACCAACCCGATGGGGGGAGCTTGTGGAGAGTTGTTTGTTTGTTTGTCAGTCTACTTCAACTCAGCCCAGGAGCTTGAAATAAAGAACTGAGAGGAAGACTGAAAACAGAGGCTCTCAACCTTCCTCATGCCGGGACCCTTTCAGACAGTTTCTCATGTGGTGGTGACCCCCCAACCATCACATTATTATTTTTTTTTTTTGGTTTTTGGGGCATCACTGCTCTCCAGTGGTGGGAGTAGGAGGCCCAGCCCCACTGCTGGAATTGAACCTCCATCCCAGTGGGCCGCAGTCCCGCGCACAACCACTACGCCACCGGGGCTCAGCCCCCCATCACATTATTTTTGCTGCTACCCCATCACTGTCATTTGGCTACTGTGATGAACCGGGCGACCCCCACGAAAGGGTCCTTGGACTCCCAAAGGGGCCGTGGCCCACAGGTTGAGAACCTCTGACTTAGAGGGTGAAAACAGAGGCAGAAATCAGAGTGGTGCAGGCCCCCAGTCAGGGGACACCTAATGCCCCTAGAAATCGGACGGGGACAAAGAAGGATGCTCCCTTCGGTCCCGAGAACCTGCCCGCCCCTTGGAGTCAGCTTCCTGGTCCCACAGAACTCTGAGAGAACCGACATCTGTGGCCCTAACCATCGGCTCGTGGGAGTCCGTGGGAACCAAGACCCATTCCTTCCCTGGGAAGCCATGCTCTGGGTTAAGAGGCGAAGTGCCAGGTGAGTGGTCTTGCATCTAATCTGAGCTACGATGGACGGACAGATGTCAAGTCTTTTCTGGACAGGGTGGGTGCCCTAGCGTGGCTGGAACACAAGTGGGTGTGGGTGGCCTCGTGGCTAGTCAGCCGCTGCTTGGAGAAACATGAGTCTGCCTGCTCCCCCACAGATGTCAAGGCTTGGAAATGCTCTAGGACAGGGGCTCACACTTTCTCAGCATGCGAGTCACTTATAAACTGATCCAGTCAAGATGATCTGCCAATGACACAAATGCAAAGCATATCATCTATTGTATGTATTCATCAATGCATTGAGAATTCTTTATGCGTATGATGTATGTTGATGTGCCTTACATAACCACATGTGTCCGTATGGCACAACACAATGAACTATGCACATTGTTGGTCATGACCTGAGTTGACTCCGATGACGTGAACTGAAAGGAATGGCCAGGGATGCAGAATCCGAACAGGGGCTGCTGACAGCCAGCTTCAAGCACACTTCCAAATGATCATCGGTCATGGTGGAATGGTCCTTGGACTGAATGATCTTTATGTGGGAAAAGGCTGACTCACATAACTAAGTAGGGCCGAATAATGCAGTCAAGGAGGTAGCACATTTTCTCATGTTTGGGTGCTTTCCCTCTGCGAGTAAGTTCCAGAAGTGTTCATGAGCCCTGGACTTGAGCTGAATGTCGGCTTGTTGTGTCAAAACCTCCCATTGTGTCGGAAAGTGATACCTTTTTGTCTTCTTCCTTGGTCCAGCTCCCCCACTCATTTGAGTACCCTTTCTTACACTCCCCAAGGTCTAAAAATAGACGAGACTTTAGCTTGCCAGTTTTGCTGCAGTCAGCACAGTTGTTTGCACATGTGTTTGACACCTAAGATTGCATCCGATTGGCTGTACTGTATATCAAGTAAGTGATGGGATTGATGATAGGCCTATATCTCTTTTTTCAATGCCATGTGATCTTCCCACACCTGCATTTGTGATGCACTAGGGCAGTCGTTGGCAAACTGCAACTCGTGGGTCATTTGTGGCTCTTTCAGTGTGGACGTGCGGCTCTGAAGTCACATTGAAAACATTTGAAGGTTACTATTTCAGATCACAGTGATCTCATTTCTTTGGGAAAAACATATTGAAGGCTCCTGAGTGATTTTAAAGTTGTTGAGAGGGGCAGGATTGACCCTTCGAGTTTTCTGACCCCTGGACGAGTAGATTGTGATTGACGACATCTTGAGCACCCCTGCTGTGGGAGGGGGTCGTCACCATGTGTTGGAATTGACAGGACAGCAGGCCTTCTGGGGCTGTTCCACAGCGGTGTCTGTGCCATACATAGATGACTCGAAAAGACAGAAATCTATCTTCTCGGAGTTCCAGAAGCTGCGCGTCCCACCGTCCATGGCTCCTCACAAGGCATCTGTCTTTTCCCGGCCCCGCCCGCTCCCCCTCCCTTCTCTTCCCCCACCCCCACCCCCCGTGTCTCTTCTGGTCTTTCTACAACTAAGAAGTGATCAGATTTAGAACCCACTCTGCGCTCATGTCCAGATCGTTAGACCGCACAACGGAAGGTGAGGACATTCTACAGGGAAGGGGGTCACCAACGGCAAGGAAAGGCCCTGGTGGTAAAGTCGAGGGCCGAGGAAGATGAGGGAGACCAGCCCAGAAGAAGGAGAGGCACCCTGACTGTACTCATGGGCTCAGGCACCGTGCGGGTCATGCATGGCCCGATCATGACTTAGTACTAGCTTACAACAACCCCATGTGGCTACTACACTAGGGGGCTTCAGGTCATAGGCAACCCCACCCCCCATCCTTCCATTCCACTTTCCAGGAGCTATTTGAAGTGCAACCATATCTATTACATGTCATCCACAGGTACAGGGGTTGGGGTTCCAGTGCAGACTCTGGGCAAGGGCCTAATCAATCCATAACCACAAGGCAGTACATGCGAAGTGCGGGTGTTGGGGAGCCAGAGAGACAGGGCGCTACCACTGACCAGCTTGGGCAGCACAACCTGTGTTGGAACAGGATCAGTAATGAGGACTGGGTGGCCCCTTCCTTCTGCCCTCTCTAGTCTGCTCTTCCTCTTCCTCACCCCCTCAGAAACAATCTCCCTCACCTCTCCCCTTCTGATCCATATCTGTGAGGAGGGCCTCTCTCACGGGTGGCCATCCCCGTGGGCTCAAAGATATCTATCCACTCAGGGGGACGGTGATCATTCTGCGGCCAGCTGTGTCAGCTATTCGAACAGCGGTCAGGACATAGGCACAGAGAAGAAGCATGGACCCCAAGATTTTCCACCGAGCCTTTCTGGAAACACGATTTGAAGAGCTCATTTGGGCAAGAACACCTTAGCCCATCACCCATTGGGTTTTTTTTAAGAGGTGAAGACTCCCCACTGAGCATTCGACAGTGCCACGAGATTGGCAGTGACCCCAAGAGCCTCCGCAAGGCCCCAAAGAGGGTGCCAGCCGGTTTCGCCATGTTTGAAGATGACTACACAGCTGTGGGTCCCTGTGTGTTCTTCTCATACTCCGAGACACATTGGCTTACATCATCTCTATCATCGTCCCTTGTCTTCTTGGCTAATTACGTCGGTAAAAGGTTCCTTTACCATCTCCCCCCATCCCCCATCCCCCACCAGGGCCACTGCTTGGGGAGAGAATGGGCCCCTCAGAGGAGGAAAGCGCCGGGTGATAGATGGATGCTTCAAGAAGGCCTCTGTTATTCTTGGTTAACTTCCTCGCAGACGCCGAGGAATGGATTGGTCGGAGTGCTCCCCCCGTGTGGCACAAACAAGACACATTAATTAAAAATAATTACCACCCCCCTCCCCACCCCCAGCCCCCTCCAGCCCCAGAATTAAGAGTGTGATGTTCAGATCCGCTTTAAGAAAGGTAATTTGATGCCAATAAATTACAATTATAAAAACTTCATTACAGTCAAGAGCGATCTCTCCACCATTGTCCTAATTACCCATTGTAGGCATAATGAATGCTAATGATTTAATGTACGATAATTACCATGATTGGAAAATAAAATATAATAATCGTCACTGTGATTGTTATCAATAATACAGAGATTTGGGGCACGGCGGAACCCCACTTGAGGCGGGGAGGTTTTTGTGTGGGTTTGTTTTTCTGTTTGCGGTGCTCGGTTAGAAAGAAACCCATATGGACCCATAACTCCGTCTTTATTGAGAAATCTTCATCTTTGAAAGGAGACGGCTCCCCTCTTCCAACAAGTGTCTTTGGGTTTTTACCGGACAACCTGTAGGGGAGGCAAGAAAAGAAGCGAACGTATTTGTTGCAGAGACAGGACTGAGTCACTGCTAAAATGACCCTTCCAGGTTCTTGGGTCCACCCCCGATGGCTTCCCAGGGGCAGAAATATCTCCAAGGGTTTTAGTCTGCCTTTCATGGAGTCGAGACATGGCCAGGAAGTGCAGGCTTTGGAGCCGTGGTGCCTGAGTTTAAAACTCAGCTCCACCACCTTGGAACTTAGAACAAAATCTTGGAAGACCACTAAGCCTTGGCTGGATGACGGCGGTGCCGCGAGCCCAGGCCAGGATCTCCACGAATAGGCTCAGCCCCCTGTGAAAGGGGAGGAAGCAAAAGCGGAGACAAAGGAAGGAACCAGGCGTTTGATCCGGGAAGTTGGGGAAGAGTCTTGAGCCGGCCTTAAGACTCAAGGATTAAGACTCAAGACTTAAGACTTAAGACTCAGGGACTCTAAGGATGGAGGAGTCGGTCTTAGAAGTGGGATTCTAATGTCCCTTAGCAGAGAGGGCAATCAGCCGTCAATTCAATGACTTTGGATGGGTCATCTGGAGAGGCCAGTTGACAGAAAGGGACACTGCATGGGCTAGTGCCAATCCCATTGCCATCAAGCAGATGTCCGTTCTAAGCAACCCTCTGGAAGTATGCCTAGGGCTGTGCTCCGTGAGGTTCGGAGTTCAAAACCAACCACTGATCCTGAGGAGAAAGATGGGGGAGTCTGCTCCCACAGGGGCAGTTCTACCCTTCCCTATGGAGTCGCGATGACTGAGTATGGACTCCTTGGTGGCAGTAAAAGCAGCTCTCTAGGACAGGGTAGAAGCAACCCTGAGTGTTTCTGAGACTGCACATCATCTTGGGAGCCAGCAGCCTCATCTCTCTTCCTGCGCAGTCGCTGTGGACTTGAACGGCTGACCTTGATGTCAGCAGCCCAGTGCTCACCCCACAGCCCCACCGGGCTGGCTCAAGAAGAGTGCCCTCCAAGAGGTGGTCGGACACAGCAGCTGCCACAAAGGACTCACGCATCCTGGGGACGGAAAAGGTGGTGCAGAACTGGGCAGTGTTGACCTAGTCCAAGCCAACTCCTTGGCCACTAGCAGCAGCCCTACGTTTGCCCTTGCCACTCAGGGCTGAAAATAATGCCTCCTCGTTGTCTGAGGAGCTGTGCAGGTCTGCTAGGAGACTCGGCGAGGCCAGCGGTCAAGGGCTTCATTATTGGCTAAGAGACTGGCAGTCTGAATGCACCCAGAGACAGACCTGACAATCCCACTTCCAAAAGATCTCTGGCTTAAAAGCTCCATGAAGCCATTCTCCTCTGACCACAGATGCCCCAAGAGGTCAGAATTGGCCCCAGTGCAGCCAAAGCAACCAAGAAACCCAAGGCACTGCCCTCAGAGCGATGTCTACTCACCTGCAATACCGGGGAGAGCTGTACCTGTGGGTTTCTGAGACTGTAATTTTAGAGCAGTGGTTCTCAACCTTTCTATTCCCAAGGAAATAGTTAACACTTCGAAAGCAAGAACCTACCCCATCCCCCTCAACACACACACACACACACACACACACACACACACACCACTGTTTCCTCCCCTCTCCCACCCATGTCCTTGATGCAATACTGACCATGCTGAGAGGAATCCTGGTGGCATAGTGGTTACTCGCTGGGTTTCAACCAGCAAGGTCCCTGGTTCGAAGCCACCAGTGCCTTCGAGGGAGCAAGACGAGGCTTTCTGTCCCCATTGAGAGTCACAGTCTCAGAAACTCACAGAGACAATCCTGTCCTTCCCTGTCCTATCAGGTCACTTGAGTCGGCATCAACTTGATGGCCATGGGTCAAGAACTCAGTGATCATGTGCTTGTTCAATTTCAGGCAGGTTTTTTTTTTTTTTTTTTTTGGCATCACTGCTCTTCTGGTGGTGGGAGATGGAGGCCCAGCCCCACTGCTGGAATTGAACCTCTGTCCCAGTGGGCCGCAGTCCTGCACACAACCACTACGCCACTGGGGCTCAGCCCTTCAGGCAGGTTTTCTTGCCAATGTTTATTGTCTGAGCTCAGATTCTACCACATACTTGTTAGGGAACAATTGTAGGGGAAGGCGGGGTGGGGCAGAGAAGCATAAAAAAGAAATGAATGCAATCTCCATTCCCAATACCCAGGGACAGCCAGCGTCCGCGTTGGTGAATTTTTGTCTAGTCCTTTGGGGTTGCTAACCACAAGGTCAGTAGTTTGAAACCATCAGCTGCTCTGAGGGAGAAAAATGAGGTTTTCTGCTATCGTAAAGATGAAGGGTCCCGGACTGAGCCCCGGTGGCGTAGTGGTTGTGCGCGGGACTGCGGCCCACTGAGATGGAGGTTCAATTCCAGCAGTGGGGCTGAGCCTTCTACTCCCACCACCAGAGAGCAGTGATGCCAAAAAAAAAAAAAAGATGAAGGGTCCCAGGAACTCACAGTAGCAGGTCTACTCCATCCTAAAGGGTCACTATGGATCTGTGATGGGTAGGTTTATCGTGCCAACTTGGCCAGTAGAAATATGCGGGATTTATCAGGTCACAGTTTGATTGGAGGACAAAGAGATAAATGGCTCAGCATGGCCCATCCCTCTCTCTCTTGCTCTCTGGTGATCAGACCAGCGTGCAGGTGCTTTAGCTAGTTCTCTGCCTCAACTTGTTAGCTGCACTACCTGTGGACAAGCCAACACATGGATCGTGTCAGTAGAACTTGAGGTTCCTTCAAGACCTGCTTCGCCACACTAGCAGTAGATGTATCTCATGAGCACGAGACTGGTGGATCCTGTCACCTTGCATATCCCTTCCAGACCTGCTTTGCTAAGCTCTGGAGCTGCTCCCTGTTGGTGACCCGCTCTGATGTTTGCTGTCTCTGGGTGGACTCTGCTTGCCTTGCCCGAAGGAAGACTCAGCTATCTGTTTCCTTGACCTTAGGCCCAGCGGCCCTTGTGAGTTGAAGACCTTCCAGTAGTATATTGACCATTCCATGGAATTGAGTTGAACTGAGTCCTCTGTCCTGCTGTGTGGGCTAATTAGCTGTTATACTCCTTTGTGCTGTGTAAATGATCTATCTATCTATCTATCTATCTGATCAGAAATGTCTTGGTTTTGTTTTTCTAGAGAACCCTACCTAACACTGGGTCCAAATGGACTACTCAATGGGCAGTGAGTTGGCAGTCAGCTGTGCCAGCTGTATACAGTATTGGTGGTGTGAACATGGGGGGGCCACTAAAAAAAATCAGTCTAGTCCACCCTGTAGTACTGTTAGGTAGCATAACAGGACCCAGGGGTTATTCCTGTACATGCCAAGGCCTCTACTCCCCTACAGGAAGTTGGAAGCCTATCAAGGCTAAAGAACATGTGCCAATTCAGGCCTAGAGCCAGGATTGGCCTAATCTAGGTCAGGTGGGCTTAATTCTGCCAATGAAGTCAACCAGTACCATCCACCACTCCTCCCAGTGGGAGGTCCCGAAAAGCCAGAACCTGGAGACCACTGCTTTTTTTCTTCACTTCCAGCTGTTCCTCAGCCACACCATAGTTTGTCTATCTGTCCTTCTGTGTGTCTCTCTCTCCCCCCTTCCTTGAGGTTTCCTCATGTGGGGGTGCAGTCCTGTATTCCATTAACTGTGAAGCCTGAAACTTCTTCCATCCTTTGTAAAAACCCACTTGGTTCATAAACCTGGCATCAGTGAGAATTCTATCTCGTACAAAGCTGAGAACCCAGGTGTTCCCCACCTGAGAAATCTAACAACACCTTGGAAGAGAGGCCTGGCAAGTGACTCCCTGAAATCAGACAAACATAAACCCCGTGGCTAATGGTGGGTTGGAAGGGGCTCCAGGTATACAGAGGCTGCAGCAGTGGACTCCACGGCCCAGCCAGCGGAGGGGGCGAGGACCCGGCAGGGTTTCGTGCTACGGCACCTGCCTCAGGCCAGAAGGCCAGTGAAGACCCCTGCTTGCCAAACAGCTTCTGCGTGAGGTGAGACGAACAAGGGCTGAGCTGAGCTGAATTGCTTCATGCTCCCTCACCCCTGCCCCTGGCTAGACAAGTGAGTATTGTTTTATATCCTCATGCCACAGATGGGACACTTGAGGCTCTGAGACGCTCAGTCCCGTGCTCAGACTCTCTCTCCCACCTAGAATCCAGCCCATGTCTGTGGAGTTCCACCATTCCTCTACACCCGTGGTTCTCAGCCTTCGTCATGCGGCCACCCTTTCAGACAGTTCCTCGTGTGGTGGTGACACCCCCCCCCCCAGCCACAAAATAATTTTTGTTGCCACTTCATCACTGTCATTTGCTACTGTGATGAATTGGGCAACCCCTGTGAAAGGGTCATTTGACTCCCAAAGGGATCGAGACCCACAGGTTGAGAATCGCTGCTCTGCACCCAGGGGACAGTCTCCAGCTGGGCCTGGGGGTGGGGTGGAGGCACTAGAGCATCTTTGGGGAATGAGTGAGCAGGGACCACTTCCCTTCCCCCCAAGGGTAAATAGCTTGAGGGCTGGTGGTGCCCGGGCCCCAGGGCTCTGACCATCCTGGGCCATCCTAGTCTAATTGCCTAGACACCGGGCGAGTGCTTCTGGAGCTGTGCAGGAGAAGCGAGCTTCACCAACACAGGGTGAGCTGCAGGTGAGGACGAGGTAATGACGAAATTAAAAGGTAATTTCCACAGACGCTGCTGCTCTCCTGGCCTCGCCGATTGCCTAATTGGTGATTTCTCCTTCTCCTGGGGTGGAGGGGCAGGAGGGCGAGGGGCATCCCCGCCCACCAGCCCAGACCCTGGGGGTGACACGAGGCACCGAGGCACCCTGTCACCTTCGCTCTGGCCTGTCTTTCCTCCCTGCCCCCATCAATTACTGAGGACCCGTTCTCATCCTCTCCCTCCTCTGTTCCCTTCCCCCTCCGCCTGTCTCTCTGCAGCATCCCGCCTCCCTCCCGTCCCACCTCCCTCTGCAAAGTTGCTTCCTCACCAGTCTCTATTTCCCTCACCTCCCTGCTCCTGCTTCCCCCCTCCCGTCCCCCATCTGTCACGAGCTTCCCCACCCCCACCAACTCCCCACATCTCCGCAGTCTCACCAGCGAGCCTTTGAACAGAGGCATGAGTGATCTGGACGTCTTCTTGACATCTATTTAACTTTCCACCTTCTCCTCTACCTTGACCTCCACCGTCACCCCCCTCGCACATCCACACAGGTGGGGTTCGCCAGGAGTATCTCCCCGCCGGGTTCTGCTGGTCTGGTTTTATCAGATCCATCTGGAGTTGCAGGTGGCATGTTTGTCCAGAGGGGCAGAAGAGTAGATCCACAGGCAAGTGCACTGCGGAGTGGTTGATGGTGGTTGAATGGTGGGGCAGCCATGTGGTGATGCTTTAGAACGTAAACTCTGAGCACCCCGTTTGCAGAAGGCTAGGAATGATGGTGAAAACCCCAAATTCATCTGCAAGGTCTCCATGTGCAGCAAACTGCCACTGAATCCCTCTGACTCATAACATCAGGCAGAGTGCATTGGAAAGTGGATGTCCTTCACTCTTCTTCAGCCAGCCCAGGGAGGGCCAGTCTCTTCGAGGGGTTTGATGGGAGTTTCTTTGATGGACAGCAGGGGAGGTCCCACTGTCCTGAGTCATGCCTTCTCAGTAGTGCCCTGACTGCCTAGGTTGGATGAACCTGAACAATCCCAGAAACTCTTCTATCTAACATGATGTGTACATCCCAATCGTGATCCCTTCCCACTTCCATCGCGTCCCGCCTGTAACTGTGATGCGTAGATCTTCCAGCAGTCATGCCTTTGTGGTGGCTGCCTTTGTATCCTAGGCCTGAATCCAACAGTTGTGTGGCTATGCCCATGCCTCGATGACCTGGTGCTACCAGTCCCCCCTCATCTGGATGATGTACCTGTGTCTTTGTCCCCTTTAAGACTTAGAAGGTGTTCTCCTTAAAGATGTGTGAGACTGGGGTCTCTGTTGGACTCTAACACCGTGGATGGGTGGCTGGTCCAGAGCTGATGGAGAATTGGATGGATGACTGGGTAGGTGGATGAGTTAAACCCCAAACAAACTCACTGCCATCAAGTCGATGTCGACTCAGTCCTACTCCATAGGATGGGGTAGAATTGCCCCTGTGGGTGTCCTAGACGGTAACCCCAGGGGAGGGGGAGTAGAAAACCCCCTCTTTCTCCTGAGGGACAGCTAGCTGGTGGTCTTAGAGAGCCTGATCTCAGAGTTAGCAGCCCACTAGGTCACCAACACACATCCAGGTGCGGCTGGATGAGGTGCGGCTATGAGGGGGGAAAGAGTAGGTGCATGGACAAGGGGATCCATGTGTCTACGGTGTTTTGAGGGTCCAGGTCTCTGTCCCTGCATGAAAGCAGACCCAGCTGTTCAGCCATGCCAAGGCCTTCATTGAGTCCCTACCTGGAGCCAACCGCTTCCCAAGGGGAGGCAGATGATTCACATGCTCTCAGAGGTGCCTCAGAGGAAAGGCCTGGCAACCTGCTTCTGAAAAGCCCCAAACCACGCTGCCATCCAATTGATACCGACTCACGGCAACTCTGTGGGGCAGGGTAGGATGACCCCAGTGGGTTTCTGAGGTGCAACTCTTTATGGGATCAGAGAAGCCTAACTTGGAAATCCCACTGCAGCCTTGAATTTTCCTCCACAACCCACGAGGTCGCAGGGAACCAGAGTCAACATTAGGGCAACTGGTACTCAGGGTCTGTATCCCTCTCCTTCACCTCTTACCTCCACCTGGGTTGCAGCTTCCAGGGCTGACAGGAGCACCTCTGGCCACTGGCAGATCCATGGCTATAGTCTGCCCAGCTCCCTCTGACAAGGAAAAGTGACCCACATGCATACTGCCTCTTCTGCTGGGTGCTGTTTCCCATTTCCCAGGGCAAGGACAAAGAGACCAACAGAGGCTCCTCAACTGTCCCCCAAGACCGGGCTGCCCGCCCCCCCCCCCGCCCCCAGATTCTGAGCCAAGCCTTCAGGAATGTGACCACCCAGGTCCCACTTTCTGTCCCCCAGTCCATCACAGGGTCCTTTGTTGCCGCTGAGGTCGGGAGGTAAATGGGGGAGGGGGCCTCTGGGGGATTAGGAAGAGCCTGAAGGGAATTCCTTTCTCTCTGGGGCTCCTGGGGGCTGGGGCTGGATTTTCACCTGCTAAGACCCGGGCCTGAGCTGCCTGCCTTCCACCTGCTGAGTAGGAGGCGGGGAGGCTCCTTCCAGGGTGGAGGGAGGCCCACCTGAGGCCATCATTCTTATGCCAGCCCACCTAGGCAAAAGGAAACCGGTGGGGAAGGTGGGAGGGAGGGAGGTGGAAGGAGCTAGAAAAAAAGAAGAGAGTCAGAGGGAGACAATCCAAATGCTTTTGAAAGGCAGCCCTGTCTTCCCGCGCTTCTGTGCCCAGAACCAGAAATAACGGAGACACTCGCTCACGTCCCGTGCATCCCTGCAGCTCACTCGCTCCTCTCTCCATGCACAGAACCACAGGCATCACAACCACCAGGCAAAGATGCCTCTCCATTTCCATGTGTGCACGCACGCGCACACACGTGCACACGCTCGATCACATGCTCACACGCAGACATGCATGCATACATGCTCACAGGCTGTCACACGCTGGTCTGGACCCAGGATTTCACACGCCTCCTCTCCCGTAGTCTCATCTACACATGTGTGCACCCTCCTCCGCATGTTAAGATTGGATGCCAGACAGACGGCTCCCACCCACTGCCGCTGTTTATTGCAGGAAACACTGCCCGGTCTGGCGCCATCCTCGCAACGGTCTGAAGTCTTGAGCCCATCCCTGCAGTCACTGTGTCCATCCATCTCATCCAGGGCCTCTCTTCCGCTGTCCCTCCACTGGACCAAGCGGAGGAGGAACTGGTCTCTTCTGATAACACGTCCAGCGTCTGTGAGACCAAGTCTCACCCTCCTGGTCTCAGAGGAGCATTCTAGCCGTACTTCTTCCAAGATAGATTTGTTCATCCTTTTCGCAAGCCCACGGTACTTTCACTATTCTTGACAGACAGAGGAACACACACACACACACACACACACACACACACACACGGGAGGTGACCTCAGTGTTGCCCCTACCCTGACCAGCTCCTACAAGCGATTGCCCTGTGTCTAATTGTTTAAGAAGTTCTTCCTTAGAGTCTGTAAGCCTGAACATGTGCACATCAGGGCCACGTCCCTGTTGGGTCTCTGCTGCCATTTCAAAGGCCCCCACCTTCTCTGGTCTTTCTGTGTGAGGAGGAGGAGAATGAGCCCCAGTCTACAGATGAGTACACTGAGGCTCCAGCAGGTAGGCAGTGTGCCCAGATCAAAAGCTGGTCTGTGGAGGAGCCTAGATCAGAACGGCCTGGGAGGGCAGGAGGGTGTCTTTAAAAGCAGATTAAGGGGCTGAGCCCTGGTGGCGTAGTGGTTGTGCGCGGGACTGCGGCCCACTGGGACGGAGGTTCAATTCCAGCAGTGGGGCTGGGCCTCCTACTCGCACCACCGGAGAGCAGTGATGCCCAAAAAATAAAAAAAATAAAAAAGCGGATTAAAATCCCATGTTTATTTTTGCTATTTCCCCAAGGAAAGCTTTAAAACAAAACCGATGAGATCTGTAAGACGTACAGTGAGGCATCTTGCATCCCCACCCCACGCGAAGACCCTCCCTCTCCCGGTGATCAGCGGTGATTGCACCCACGTAACAAATCACCGGGGAGCCTCTGATGCTGTGAAGGGTGGCACACAAGGTATCCCTGTCCCCCTGGAAGGATCTACCCACCACTGCTATGGAGGCTGTAAGGGTCCACCAAGTTGGTTCCCACCCCTAGCACCCCCGTGCACCACAGAACAGAACACTGGCCAGTCCCACGCCCGCCTCACGGAGGTCCCCGTGCCCGTGTCCAGTGCCCGTGCCACTGGTTGTAGCCACCGTGTCAGCCCGTCTTGCCAAGGGCCATCCTCTTCTTCATTGTCCCTCCACTTTCCAGTCCTTCTCTAAGGACTCCTCTCTCCTGACAGTGTGTGCAAAGTCTACAGGATGAAGTCTCCCCATCCCTGTCTCTAAGGAGCCTTCTGCCCCTACTTCTTTGTTCTGTCGGCCATCCCTGGCACGTTCAATGGTTCCTCTCCGGCACCATGATTCACATGCACCGATTTGTCATCAGTGGCCAGCTTTCACATGCATCTGAGGCCATGGACATCACCATGGCAAATCCATTCAACTCATAGCCACACCCCTACTGAACTGCTACACAGAGCTTCCCAGCTTCCTGTAAAAAAAATAAAATCTTTGCAGGATCTCACTGCTCCATCTCTCCCCCAAGAAATCACTGGAAGGGTTAGTCCACTGACCTTTCCAGTTAGAATTTGAACACTTAACTACTGTGCCACCATGATCTAATGGGACACATTTCCTTATAGCTTTGCTGTTACACACGAAAGTAGGCATCCCTAAACAACACCACGTTGCCTTTCCTTCTCTTTGAGTGTTGTAGTTACATCATCTGGTGTCAATGTGAGACTATTAAGAGTGAAGGGGTGAAAGGCGGGACCTCCTACTCCCACCACCAGGGCAGCCTAAAAAAAAAAAAAGAGTGAAGGGGTGGAGTTTAGTCTGTCCACCAGGTCACAGCTTGATGACCTCGTTTGGAGGCACTCAGCAGTGGTTCTCAACCTTCCTGATGCCGTGACCCTTTAATACAGTTCATGTTCTGGCGACCCCCCCGCCCCACCCCGTCAATCGTAAACTTATTTTCGTTGCTTTTCATCACTGTAATTTTACTTCTGTTATGAATCAAATGATCTCTCTGAAAGCACTTATGGCTGAAGATCAAAAATCAAAGCCGGACTGAGCCCTGGTGACGTAGTGGTTGTGCACGGGACTGCGGCCCACTGGGACGGAGGTTCAATTCCAGCAGTGGGGCTGGGCCTCCTACTCCCACCACCGGAGAGCAGTGATGCCCCCCCAAAAAAACAAAAATCAAAGTCTTCAGGGTGGACAAGGCGGGGATCCTCACAACGGGTCCGGCCCTCGGGCAAAGGGAGCAGGGATGCAGACAGGGAGAAACTCATTCTGCTTAGCGTCCGGCAGACCTGGTGCTGCACGAGGTCTTGGGGACGTGTTAAAAAGCCAAGAATGTCACTTGGAAGACGAAGGGGCGCCCAAAGCAGGACGACAAATCGTGGAAGACACTTGGGCACTTTCCAATAGGGGTGTTGGTGAAGGCGAGTGACTGCCCCACAGACCCCCCAAAAGATAAAAATTGGAAGAAGGGCCACCAGCAGGCTCCTGAGATGCCAGGGAAGGGAGATGTCATCTCACACTCTTACCAGGCCCTGTAGAAGGAAGGATGCTGGGCTTGGTCACAGAGAGATGAGGGCTGGAGAAGAGGATTGGGGGGACCTCATGGGTACAACAGTGGGCTCAGGGATTGTGCAGATGGCACAGGACCGGGCAGTGTTTCATTTCGTTGTACCTGCGAGATGGTCCTGGCTTGAGGGCACCTCTCAGCACTGAGCACGGGCTGCATTTTCCCAAAGGACCTGTACAGCCACATGGCACGGAGACCTCTGCCATCTAGTCGGAACTTCCAAGTCAGGTCTCACCCCCACCACCCAGGGGCTGCATGCCCGTGGGGAGCGCCCAGCCCACCGACACTGCTCCTCCCTCTCTAAGGGCAACAAGGCTGAGAAATCCCCTGCAGCGTCTCATCCAGCAGTTCTCAACCTGTGGGTCGTGACCCTTTGGGAATCAAACGACCCTTTCACAGGGGTTGCCCAAGACACTCAGAAAGCAGCTATTTCCGATGGTCTTAGGAATGAAGACACCGCTCCTCTATCCATCTCCAGGCGAATCTGCCCACATGCAGACACACCCACCCACGAATACAGGCTGGCAAGAAGACTGTTACCCATGCTACACCATGCTCCAAGACAAGATGTCACTTATTTGTCGTTAGAGATAAATAGTTGGCAATATCTCATGACATATTGTTTCTGTGATGAGTCACGATGCTTTCCTGATGTTCCATTTGTCACAATGAAGACACATCCTGCCTAGCAGATATGCACATGATGACACATCACAGTAGCATAAGGACCGTGATGAAGTAGCAACGAAAATAACGTTATGGTTGGGGGATCACCAGCACATGAGGAACTGTATGAAAGCTTCTCGGCTTGAGGAAGGTAGAGAACCACTGGCCTAGTCCCTGATGGAGGATCCTGGCCGCACAGTGGGGGGTTTGAGGCTGCCAGCAGCTCCGAGGGAGAAAAGACCAGCTCGTCTGCTCTGCTGGAGAGGGCAGGCTAGGAACCTGATGGATGGCACAGTCCTCCTCTGGCCTGCAGGGCCGCGGTGAGTTAGACTGCACTCAGTCATGTCCCCCAAACACAGTCCCTGGTACCAGAGTCCCCAGCTGGGGTACAAACACTGGGGCATTTACCTCCTAACCCTATGGCTGGTTATTCTCCCCAGCCAGCCCGCCTCCCCCCAAAGAAACCTCTAGACACTATGAAGCTGTCCTAGCCCCACACCCCAGAGGTCACCAGGAGTCTGAATGGACCCCGGGACCAACTCACAACAGAACCGGTAAACTGGACTGACGGCTTCCACCTAGCCTCATTCTCATCCTCCTTGGGGACTAATTTCTCAGCCACAGGAAGTCGGTGTCGCCTGGTCTGATGAGGGGCAGCTCGTTAGACTCTCCCGGGCCTTGATTGGATGCTGATGTTGTCCTTCCTCGCCAGGACCGTCACCCCCAAACCCTGCTCTTGTCTGGGCCAGCAGGTCCCCTTGCTCTTGCACGCCTCTGAGTCACAGCTCGCTGACCTCAGGCTCGGCTGCAGGCAGGCAGGGGGGGCTGTGAGAATGACCTCATAGCTCTCCTGGGGGTGGGGGGGAGGCAGCTGGGCAGGAGGGGGCTGCCCTGTGGTTCCTCCCGGCGGGTGGCCCGCATCTCCCCTTTCTTCTAGAGATGAAGCAGGGCTTTCGCACCTGTCTGGGCTGACTCCAACGGTGTGATCCCTCTCCCCGGGTGTGGGGGAGATTTGTGATACCTAATTACCTCTCTCGGCGCTCTCCCCCCTTCTGGCCCTCCTCCTCGGAGCTTGTCTTGCCAGCACCTCCGTCTTCTCCCCCAGGTCGGCCGCAGGGCTCTGTCCATAGCCGAGAAGCAGGGCTGGCAGCCGGGCACGTGGCTGGCCCGGGTTCTGCTGGTGGATCCCCATGTGGGTGACCCCCAGACTCAAGCGTTAGCCCTCACCCACCTGCAACAAGAGTAAGCCTGATCCCAGGAACAGCTTGTAGGACCAAAGCCCCGATGTCATTCACTGCAGGATCCATTTAGATGGAGGGGGGAGCACACGGTGCCGTCTTTCAACCAAGGCCGAGAAGTTGCGTGGAAAGTCTTTTTGCCTGGGCTCCCCGCACACAGAACCTATTCTCTTTGAAAGAAGGAAGCCCAGGCCACTGAGAAAGAGGAGGCGGTGGGTGGGCCGAAGGCCGGAACACTGTCAGGGATGGTGGGTCATCCTGCTGTTACTAAGCTGGCTGACAGGTGGGCTGTTGGGGCAGTGGGCGACTCGGGCTCATCATCTGTGCCTCTGCGGGGTCCATTGGAGGGGTGGGTCTTTGCCAGCCTGGCACCTCCACCATCTTTTGTTTCCTTGGATAGTTGGCATCCCTGCCTCACTGGGTCCCACCACACAGCCCAGGTGGCAGCAGTGTGAGAAGCCTTCCTCCTCCTCCAGGGCATGAGATTTCTCTTAGATCCAGAAGATTTTAGGTAACAGAGACCCCTCAGGTAGTAGAATCGAGGGAGTACCACAGGGCTCAGAGGGCTGGAAATGCCAAATGTCAGCAGGGGGTTGAATAGGAATGAACTGATGCAGAACCCCTGATCTGAGACCTGGGACCAAGAGATGAGTGACTGTCTTGGGTCAGATGCCATCAAGCCCAACTCCATTTCTGATCAAAGCCCAATGAGCCCGTTGTTCACAAATCGATGAAATATTAGAAACATCATCCCAGACCCCTCAAGAAAGTTGCCCCAAGTGATCAGATTTTAAGCGGGACACCATTGACCAGGAGTGGGGGTGGGGGCAGGGGGGAGATTTGATTAAAAATTTGGTCTATATGGAGCAACAAAAACTCTCATAGAATGCAAAAATAGTATTGTAATATATTTATTTTAATTTTAAAATCTCAGAGGACGTTGTTAAATTGTTAAAAAAAAGTAAGGCATCTGGTCACTTTACCCAAGTCACAACCACTATTCAACCTTGTGTGTCAGGCATTGACCAATGCCACCAGATGAGGAAAATGAAATTGAAGTACCAAGTTTGGCAAGGGGGCTGAGTCCCGGTGGCATAGTGGTTGTGCGCGGGACTGCGGCCCACTGGGACAGAGGTTCAATTCCAGCAGTGGGGCTGGGCCTCCTACTCCCACCACCGGAGAGCAGTGATGCCCCCCCCCCAAAAAAAAAAAAAACCAACCAAACAAACAAACAAAAAAAAAGTTTGGCAAGGAAGAGAGAAGCCCATCACTATTTATGTGCCAGGTAGCCAGCCTAGAAAATGCTCCAGAAGCGACAACCAATATCAGTGAACAAGATGCATTTTTGCCCAAATCGATGCTTGTTTCCTTACCAGGTTTTTACCTTCTTCTTGGGATCACCCTGGGTCACCCCATTGACATTGGAAATGCTGGTGGCGGAGCGTCCAACACCACGCAATGCTCAAGCCACCACAGCCCAACAAATGAGTGGTGGGTTCCCCACGTGTTGTCAGGCGTCATTGAGTCTGTCCGGACTCACTGTGACCCGATGTCCAATAAAATGAAACCCTGCGCAGTCCTTCACCATCCTCACAATGATTCTTAGGTCCAAACTCATTGCTGCAGTCAGCATCTCACTGAGGACCACCTCTTGGTCACTGCCCCTCCTCTGTCCCAAGCATGATGTCCTTTCCAGGGACTGGCCTCTCCCAACAGCATATGGTCCAAAGTATGTGAGTGTCTCCCCATCCTCGTTTCTAAGAAGCACTCAGGACTGGACTTCTTCCAAGACAGATCTATTTCTTCTTCTTCTTCTCCTCCTCCTCCTTCTCCTTCATTTGTTCTTTTGGAAGTCCATGGGGTACTTTCAATATCTTTCACCAGCACCCATCTGTCAAATGCATCGATGCTTCCGCAATCCTCCTTATTCAACGGCTAACTTGCATATGTATATGAGACGATTAAAAGTGCCATCGCTTTGCAGGAGGGAATCGCTTCACTCTGGGTCTCCTTCCTTCGAGGGGAGGCATCCGGTCCCTTGAGGTACCTGGATTGGAAAAGCATGCACCTAGAAGGAGAACTCTGAAACCAGCTCCGAGTAGACAAGTCTGAGGGTGAGGGCACATCTATTCCCTGTTTGCCCAGTGTTTTAAACGTAGGATCTGGTTTGTAATCACAGCGATTTTGAAAAGAAAGAAAAGGATCCTTCAGATCTTGGCCAGTGTTAACAGGCCAGCAGGAGTGGCAGGAAGAGTTCTGGAAGATTCTGCCAGATGGGCCACCTGCCCCAACCGGGAAACTTCCAACCTTTGGGCCAAGTTTGAATTCCAAAACAGAAAGAAGACAATGGGGTGCTGCAGGAGTCCTTGCATGGTGTATTGTGTTTCTGAGCTACTAAGGTGAGCACACCACCTCCTGAGAGGGGCAGCGCGGACATAACTGTTTCTCTCCAGTCAGGGATGTGCCAGAGCCTAGGGACGTGAAGCAGAAGTAGCAATCTCCTCTTTATACCCCGTGTTAGTCTAGATTGACTAGAGAAACAAAGTCATACACACTTATATGTGCATAAGAGTCTTATATCAAAGAGCAATTGTACATTGAGAAAACATCCAGCCCAAGTCCATAGGTCCAGTATTAGCCCATGTGTCTGATACCAGTCTATGAATTTCTTGTTTGTTTTGGTTTTGGGGGGGGAGGGCATCACTGCCCTCTGGTGGTAGGCATAGGAGGCTCAGCCTTGCTGCTGGATTTGAACCTCCAATCCAGTAGGCCGCAGTCCCGTGCACAACCACTATGCCACTGGCGCTCAGCCCCAGTCTATGAATTTCTTTTCAGACTCACGGAACACAGGCAATGATGCCAAGTGCAGGACAATCACAGGCCAGTGGGTGGAAAGTCTTGTGGGTCCAGTGGCGGTAGAAGCATGTCAGCACTGGCAGGGGTCTCGATGTGGCTCCTCTAGTTCCAGGGCTCTGGTTCCATCGGTATAGCCCCATGGGGCTTGTCCACAGGAATATGAAGCAGGGAGAGTGTGTGTCCCACCTCCAGGGAGGAAGACAGGAGTTCCCAGAATCCTCAGGAGAAGGCCACTCCCACACTAAGGCCTCACTGGCTCTAACCTGATGGACAGGCTAGACTCTGCCTCTTTGCAAGTTGACAGGAGATGATGTAACTGCCACACACACCCCTTTTTTTTTTTTGCTATCTTTTAGATTATAAACCACATGAATGCATTACCTACTCAAAGAACAGATAGACTTTCACACAAATGATGTCCTTTCTAAATGAAAAACTCACTGCCATGCTGACTTAGAGAGACCTGAAGGACAGGGTAGAGCCCTGGGGGTTTCTGAGACCATTGGCAGGAGTAGAAAGCCTTCCTCTTTCTCCCATGGAGTCGCTCGTGGTTTCAAACTGCAGACTTGTGGTTAGCCTCCAACACAAAACTACTGCATCACCAGGGAGCCTCCTTTCAAAATAGCCCTGCTGAATACTCATATGCATGAATGTGCGGACAAACAGAGTCCGTTGAAGGCAATGAATTCATTTGGGATAAGGCCGAAGTGGAGGAACAACTATATATGTTCCACCACCCCAAATCTCATCACTCAAAACCTATCACCATTAATAGGATAGCTTTTCCCAAGTCGACTTTCTGTGTATAGTTGTGGTTTGGGGGTTTGGATTTTTTGCAGGTTTTTAAAAAAAAAATCTCTCTGTGTTAGACTTTTTTTAGTTGCTTTCCTAAAGTCTGAAGAAGGATTCCTTCTCTGGGAATAGGGTATCACTATGAAACGAGCACTGCTCTAATCTAGTCTAGTCGTGGGTCCTCTGGGATCTAGGGAACACTGAGATACGGGGCCTGGATTCTGACCCCAGCCCCCCCTGGGACAAGAGGCTACAGGAGTGGGATCTGTGAGTGACGTGTGTGAGAGAGTGTATGTGTTCATGAATGCATATGAATACGCATGTGCATATGGGTAGGTGTGTCACTATATTTGTGTCTGCATACATGTGGGTACCTGTGTAGGAGTCCATGTGTACACAGCAGTGTGAGTGTGTATACATGTATGTCCTTATGTGAGTCGAAGTGTATATATGAGTACACGTGTTGTGCATGCATATGCATGAATGTGTGTCTATGAAGGTGTGAGTACAAGTGTGAGTGTGAATGTGTGTGTTGCATTGGGGTTACTAGCAGCTCTAAGCATGTCCTTGTAGTCATCTGGTCTTTGATCCCCACCACTGTATGGGGGAGAGAGAGAGAGAGAGAGCGAGAGAGAGAGAGAGAGAGGTATCATGTCCAAGCATTGTTCCCTGTAGTCATCCCATCTCCCTCTGAAGACACCACCCCCTCCATCCCCTGCAGACTGCTTGCAAGGGAGACTGTTTGCTTTGGGACCAGTGGGGATGAGGTGGCGGGGGGGAGGAGGACACAGGGTAGAGAGGGCTGGGCAGTGGCTCACACTGGCTGTGGGCTGGAGGAGGGGGCAGAAAAGAGGACTTGATGGATGGGAAGGGAGACAGCCAGGGACAGGAGCGACATCAGGGAAGGAGGGAGAGTGTGTATGTGTGGTGGGGTGGCTAGTGGGGGGGGAGGGGTTGCTTCTCCCAGTGCCAGGGGCAGGGAAGGCGCATCCCTGTGTGAGTCCATGTGGGAGCCTGCAAGAGCCTACAAGGGTGGCTATACCATCCCTGAGCACCTACTGTGTGCCAGGGCCCAGCTCTGAACTGGGTGCAGTGGAGAAGGTCAGGATGTTAACCTTGACAAGGGGCGAGTGGGTGAGCGGCTGCGAAGAATGGAAACCAAGGAGAGGGACACATGTGCGTACCAGTGTGCATGCGAGAGCACGTGCGCGCGTACACACCCTCAAGAAAACGAGAGGAAGAGACAAGACAGACTTTTGATTAAGAAAGACTGAGCAACAAGGTTAGGCAAAGAGGGAGGAAGTGAGGGAGGGGAGAGACAGAGAACCGAAGAGACACCCAAGAGAGGGAGATGCAGGAGGGAGGAAGAGACTGGAAGGGAAAGACATAGAGGGGGGGATGAAGGGAAGGAGGGAGGGGACACAGAGTATGCATCTGGACATGCTTCAACCCACTCTCCCAAACCTTCTCCAGCTTATTATTATTATTTCCCAGCTGGAGCCTGCCCTCCCAGATCCACTGCCAGCCTGACTCCCAACCCTCTGAGCCTGGTTCTTACCTGGCCCAGGTTCTCACGGTGGTTGGGGCTGGGTGTCCCTGCTGTTTCGGCATCATACAGTGGTTTGTGTGGATATCCGCTGGCCAGGACCGTTTTGCTTCAAGACTTTGGTGGCAGTTCCAACCGAGTCATGGCGCCCCTCCCGCTTCCCGCCCGGGTCCCTAAAGCTACAGAGTCACGTGGGGAAACACGTGCCGATCAGGAAGCGTGCCCCCCATGTCCATCCGATGGCCCCCAATTTCCACTTGCCACCTTCAGATACACATAGCTTTCCTGCCAGTTATGCGAGACCCGAGGGGGGTGGGGGACTTTAGTTGCACGGCCGTCCCCACCCTCCCCCCGCTGCCACCGACTCCATTCCAACATAGTGGTCCTGTGCGGCAGTGTAGGGTCGGTTGGCAGCTGTTGGGCAGGGGTCTCTGGGTAAATTTGAACCTCCTTTCATACCACCCCGGGGGCGTCCAGCCAATGCCCTTTTAGGCAGGCAGGGCGCACATCTTTGGCCCAGGTGTAGGTCAAAAGCAATGGCTACCTGGAAGCCACTTCCGGTCTCCCTTGGGGCCTCTTAACACTTCTTGGGAGACGCTCTGGTGGCACCAAGGTTAAGCAGCTGCTGCTGGCCGGCCAGTGGGAAGCCACTCTGGGGGCTCTGAAAGAGAAAGACTTGGCTACTGCCCTCTCTACCTGCCCACTCCCCTCCTCCTTCTACTTCCTAAGCCCCTTCCTCTGCGGGCCACTCTCCCCCTCCTCCCTTCCCTGTCTTTGCCCAGAACTGAAGTCCTCCTTTCCACGTTTCTGCCTCAGCCAGTCCGACCCATTATCTCCGGGTCTCTCCCCCTGTGGAGTCCCTGTGACCGTCTCTGTGGGCATCTCAGTCTCTGCTCTCTAACCCCGTGTCTGTCTCTCTGCTGCGTTTCCATTTCCGCGCCTCTGCTGTCAATTCCAGATCGAACTCCACTTTCTCATGGGGCCCTTTCCACCCACGTCAGCGTGCGCTCCCACGCGCGCGCGCGCACACACACGGCCCCTAGACGTGCACTCCACACACACTCGGTCACACCCTGTCGCACACACCACTGCAGACCCTCATACACTCAGCCACGTGCTTCCATCCGCGGACGTGCTCACACGGGCGCACAGACGCCTACCAAGACGCCTGCGCATGGATGCTCAGTCAGGCACAGCCTACATGCGTGTACACACAGGCGTGCACGCCGCCATCCGTTCACGTGCCCGGAAACAGAGTGCTGTCACCCACTTTCACACGTGCGCAGACCAGCGCCCTCACGCCCATGCACACCACGTGCATGTGACACTACGGTGCACACCTGTACCCATTCACACAGCCACGCGCGTACACACTGTCGCCCACAGGGTCACATTTCACGCGCGTGCGCTGTCACACGTGCACACGCTATCGTAACACTCACACTCGTGCACATACACACACAGCTGCACACTCATACACCCACTCCAGCCATCAGGAGGTTCCATGCTGGGCTGAAAAGAACCTCCCCCCCCCTTCCCCACTCGGCATTCCCACCTCCCCAGGCCCCGCCCAGAAGCTAGAGGACCACAAGGGACAGTGAGGAGGGACAAAGATGGTGGCAGACAAGCAACCACAGAGAGGAAGGAGGGGCCCTCGCTTCTGCAGCCGGCCCTGAGCGCGGAGCACGCGGCCAGGTCACATTTAATAGGCGCGGCCCATCTCACTCTCACGCTAGCTGCCGCACGCCCTGGCTCATCGGGCGTGTCCCATTTATTCCTCCTTAGCAAAATCACCTGTTTGTCCAACAGGCCCAGCTCGGCCTCAGAGGCGGCGGGGAGACGCTAACCCGTGCTCTAGCCAAGCCAGGCTCAGGAGCAAGAGGAGAGGATGCAGAGAACCCAGCAGCGCTGCTCTGACCACAAGGACCAGGCTGGTCCCCATAGGCCCCATAGGCCCCATACCCCACCTCCAGAGAGACCACCTCCCCTTTCAGAAGACTGGTGGGGAGAAGGAGCCCCACCCCGGCCCAACAGTACATTTGTATGGAACCAGCGTACACATTTGTCGCTTCCCCAGCAAGCCCCAAACCAAACCCTGGGTAGGAGAGATGGTCTCTCCTGGTGGATCGGGAGTCGGCAGAGCCAGATCCCAACCCCCACCTCACTCCTGCGCAAGCTCCGGCAGGCCACTTCTCTCTCTTACGCTTGTTCCTGCCCCTGCCGACTGAAGCTAGGGTCCTACCTACCTCATGGGGTCATTCAACGACCATCCAATGAGATAGCATGAAGCCAATGCTTAGCCGGTGGGCAGTAAGCACCTGGCAGCAAGCAGCAAGTGGGGACAGTCACTGAGATAGCACCCCCTCACTACCTCTTTGAGACCCCCTCCTCCCACAAGCACCCCATGACTCTCAACTGTAAGCTCCTTGAGGTCAGGGGCCGCTTCCAGCAAGAATTAGAGCATCAGAAACCCACAGGCGCAGTTCTACTCCATCCTAGAAGGTCGCTGTGAGTCAGACGGCATCCACTGGGCAATGAGTGTGGGTATTTTTTAGTGTGGAGCATGTGATGTGTCTAGGAACTGTTCGTTGATTGACTAATGAACCCATGTCCTCCTACTCCTCTCACCACCACTTGAGCTTCCTGCTTCTTCAGGCATCCCTTGGGGGTCCAGCGCTCAAACCCCAAGGGAGACCAGAGAAGAATCCAAGCCTTTGCATTGTGATGGCCAAAAGCATAGCTACATCTGTCCTAGAAAAGGTTCAATCTGACTGCTCCTTAGAGGGAAGGATGGCAGACTTCATATCAAAGTACTTAAGACGTGTGCTTGGTGGTAGGAGGGAAGCAGTCCCTGGAGCAGGACATCATGCTTGGCAATATAGAAAGGCAGCAAAATATCAGAAGACCTTCGATAAGATCGACTGCCACAGTGGCAGCACCGATGGGCTCAGACGTAAAGACAACGGTGAGGGTGGCCAGGACTGGGTGATGTTTTGTCCTGTTATTACACAGGGTCACTATGGGCCGTAACCGACTTAGCAGCACCTTAGGACAGCGGTAACCAGGATTGGTTATTTTTTTTGGGGGGGGGGGGGCGGGCATCACTGCCCTCCAAGATTGGTTATTTATTCAAGTGTGGCAGGCTGAAGTGGGGTTTCGTGATTGTCACAGAATGTGTTGTCAATCTGAGAGGATTAAGCGTGAAGGGGTGGAGTTCAATCTGTCGATCAGGTGGCAGCTTGATGACCTTCTTTGGAGGCACTAAGGAGATAAATAACTCCATGGAGGCAGGACACATGTTCACTTCCTGTGAGACATTTTCATAGACAAGACACAAGGAGGTACGGCGTGCTAGAGTCCTGAAGCGGGAGGAGTCACGTGGAGACCCCTGCCAAGCGCTGAGATGTTTACAAGCCACTAGATCCACAAGACCAGATTTACAATGCCACTAGATCCACAAGTCCAGAGGTCCTCAAGCTACGGCCCGAGGGCCACATGCGGCCCACCAAGGACATGTATCAGGCCCCCTGGGTGTTTTTGCGGCTGTTGCTGTCCTGTTTAGCAGCTGACTCATCCCAGGCCTGCAGTGAATTTGTTCATAGTTTGTTGTTGTTGTTTTTTCAGTCTGGCCCTCCAATGGTCTAAGGGACAGTGAACTGTTCCCCTGTTTAAAAAATTTGAGGACCCCTGCACAAGACCTTCCACCCACTGGCCTGTGATCTTCTTGCATCTGGCATCATTAAATGTGTTGCATGAGTCTGAGGGGGACTTTTTTTTTAGGTATCACTGTCCTCAGGTGGTGGAGCCTTTGCTCCTGGGAGGCGGAATTGAACCTCCATCCCAGTGGGCCACAGTCCCGTGCACAACCACTACGCCACCGGGGCTCAACCCAGAGGAGGACTTTATAGATTGGTATCCGACATGGGGGTTACAAACTTACGGACCTGATCCAGATTGGGCTGGGATGTCTTCTCAATATCCAACTGCTGTTGGTGGTGCGAAGCACTGTCTTGTCGATTCAGACTCACAGTGTCAGACACACACAGGACACCCTTGGGCATCTTTACAGGCATGATCGCCAGGCCCCTCTCCCACGGAGCAGGTTCTGACCCACGGTGTCACCAGGCTGCCAACAAAACAGAGAAATGGGTTTCATTTGACCTCTTCTTGAAATGAGGCTCTTAGAAGTGAACTCTCTCCCCACCCCACCCCTCTTCCCGCCCCCATTCCTGGCTTGCATTGTCAGGCTGTCAGACAACGGTGGACTTGTTCAAAGTACAAACTCTCCGCCCTCGAGTCGATGATGCCCATATACAGCTACACCCTTAGGAGAGGAGAGACCTGTCCCGTAGGGTCTTGCTGAGCTGCTGGTGGACGCGAACTGCTGATCTTGCAGTGAGTGGCCCAGCACCAATTCACTACGTCATGTCCCACGCTGGGCTGTCATTAGATGCCATCAAATCAGCTCCGACCCAGAGAGACCTTGTGTACAACATAACTAAACCCTGCCTGCTGCTGTAGTCTCCTCACAACTGTTCTTTTATTTGAGTCCATGGTGATGGCCCTGGGGCCCACCCACCCCGTTGAAGGCCTCTCTCTCTCTCTCTTTCACTCCTGTACCAGTGTCTTTCTTCAGGGACTGGACACCGTCTGGCCATGCTTGCTTCTAAGGGGCCTCTGGCTGCCCTTCTTCCGAAGACAGATTTGTTTGTCCTTCGGGAAGTCCAGGGTGCTGTCAATAGGCTTCGCCATAACTCAAAGACATCGATTCTTCTTCAGTCTTCCTTAGTCAACCTGGCAGCTTTCCCATGGGTGGTGGGGGATGGAGCACACCATGGCTTAGGTCAGGGGCACCTTAGTCCTCAGAGTGACAGCCTTGCTTCTCAGGGGCAGGGTTACCCAACACCTGGCACCCTTTGACCATGTGTGTCTGGCTAGGGGGCTGATGGAAAGATGGGAGACTGATGATGGGCTCCCAGTCTGCTTCTGGACCACAGTGTCTACCTTTCTGAACCTCAGTTCTCTCATCTGCAAAATGGTTACCCAGGGTCCTAACTGGGATGAGAGGAATCCTGCAGCAGCATCCTGCCATGGCCACTTGTCGTGGATGCTCGAGTTGAGGGGGAAGGGGAGGCTAGAGATGCTGTTAGATGCCCTACCATGCACAGGGCCGCCCCCACTCACGCATGGATGGGCTTGACCTCAAAGGTCACCTCCCAAGACTTCTGTGGGGCCTTGGTAAGTGCTGGAAGCTGTCATTACCGCAAATACTGTGGCCCTGCTGCACACACATGGCCAGCATAATGTTTTCAAACCTGGAAGTTTCAGGCAGCTGTCCATGCCCGTGCCGAGCTCCCAGGACCCACTGGGCTGAGTCATCGTCCAGGTGAGTGCACGGCTGTCACAACATTTGCTCCAGGGACCAAGTCCTAGAATGACCCCTCGTCTCTCTGCCTGAGGTCAGAGGCAGCAGGGCTCACGAGGTGGTGAGCAGGCAGGCCGGGGCAGCAACAGGCCTGGCGGGAAGCCCTCAGCTGGAGGCTGACCAGCTGGCTGAGCCCCTGAGCTGAGGCCCAGCTGTCCAGCCTGGGCCCGGCCCTCTCTCCCTGCTCAGGCTGCTCCCGGGGAGCAGGAATTAGCACGACGGCCTCCTCCGCACCTCCCCGCTCATTAACCCACCCCCGCCTCCTTCCACGGGAAAGCTGAAGATCTGTTTGTGGCCTCACGCTCTACTGCTGGGCCTCTGATTGCAGCCACGTCCTCCTGAGTGTCCCACCTGGGGGCCCCTCCTTCCCATCTGCCTCCCGCTCGCTCCCAACCCTGCCCCTTTGTCTGCGCCCCTCCGCCTCCGCCCTGGCTGGTGCCCCCTGCATCTTTCTGCACCAGGCCTTCTGTCCATGCTGCCCCTGCCCCTCGGCCCCTCCTGTCCTGTCCCGTCCCTCCCCCTGCAAGCATTGGAGGAGTCAGGGACTGGGGACCCGCAAGAGGGACCTTGGGGATGACCATTCCCCTGTGTCGCTGTCCAGCAAACATTGTCATTCAAAGCCACCAGTCGCTCTGCAGGACAAAGATGAGGCTGTCTGTTCCTGTAAAGATGCTCAGCTGCGGAAACCCTGGATTGGGTTGCTAAGAGCCCTGGTTTCTCAGCGAGGGACTCACTCACTGGGCTGCCACCTACAAGGGCAGTGGTTTCCAACCATCAGTCCCTCAGAGGGAGAAAGATGAGGCTATGAAGGCCCATAAGAGGTTCTCAGAAATCCATAGAGCATTTCTGTTTTGCCTAATAGGATTTATATGAATCACCGTGAACGGCTGTGGGTTTGGGGCACACACACACACACACACACACACATTCACACACACGGTAGAAGCCAAGAGAACCCCCAGGACTGCCCCACCCTCTAACAGCGTCACCCTTTCCTCTCCCCGCCCCTCCTATCAGGGGGAAAGAATAGTTTCCCTCTCTTGCAGGTTCCTGCTTACGCAGGCTTCATTGCCACATGGCGTCACGGTTGTCGGGAATACACAGAGCCCAGAAGCTTCGACACATCGCCAAAAAGGAGCACAGGCTGCGTGTTTCAGGCTGTCTAACCATGTCCACCCTTCCTCTCCCTAAGGCTCCACCCCCCAGGACGTGAGGTCACTGCAGGCCCCGCCAATCGTCGGAGCTGGCGGCAGCGCCAACCCTAGGTGGGCGGAACTTCAGAAGAGCTTGACGCTCACTGACCTTGACTCATTCCATTCCCACTGTGAGAGGACCCCTGGGGCCTCAGTGGTGCTGCTGTGGTCCCCAAGGCCGGCGGTTCAAAGCTTCCCAGCCACTCCTTGGGTGGAAGACGGGTTTCGCGACCCCCGGAAGGAGTTTCCAACTGTCTTGGAAACTTGGGTCTACTCTAGCCTCTGCCTTCCTCTACCTAGAGGGTATCTGCAGTCAGAATTGACTGGGTGGCGCTGAGCTTGAGTTCTCAGGTGGTCGTTGGAAGGCGAGAAGGCTTGGGGGGGGGATATTTGGGGGGAGCATATTTGCTGGTGGGAGAGGTTTGAAGATGATCTCGGGCTATCATTTCAGGGGAAGGTCCAGCTGATGAACTGGGCTGCTGATTGCAAGATCCACAGTCGAGAGCCTCCAGCTGCCCTGCGGGAGAAAGGCCAGGCTTTCTGCTTGTGTTAAGAGTGACCGTCTCAGAAACTCTCAAGGGGCAGTTAGTGCTGCCCTGCCCTGCAGGGTTGCCGTGAGAGTGGGCTTTTTTGTTTGGTGTTGCAGGGGCTTGGCCAGCCCCCTTTGGCTCTGGGAAGATGCAGCTTCCATGTGAATTTCCTGGGAAGGCTTCTTCATAGGGCCAGTAAAGTGACCAGACGTCCCGCTTTTTAACAATTTGACAATGTCCCGCGGTGTTTTAAAATTAAAATAAATTACTGCAATACTATATTTTTGCGTGCTATGAAAATTTCTGTTGCTCCATTTAGACCAGTTTTTTTTTTTTTTGGTTCTTGAGCATCACTGCCCTTTGGTGGTGGGAGTAGGAGGCCCAGCCTTTGCTCCTGTGGAGCTGGAATTGAACCTCCATCCCAGTGGGGCGCAGTCCCGCGCACAACCACTACGCCACCGGGGCTCAGCCCTAGAGCAGATTTTTAATCAAGCGCCCCACCCCCACCCCCAATCATTGATGTCCCGCTTAAAATCTGGTCACTTTATGCTAAACCCAGGACTAGGACAGAGCAATGAGCAGACAGACAGATGCCAGTGAAGGGGGCGTGGGAGGGGGCGGGCAGCTGTTTGGGTGAGGCCAGAGGTGGGAGAAGGTGAGGAGGGTATCTCCCATGGCCAGAGTACCGGACTGTTCCAATCTGACTTCTCCCCAACTGCAGTCTTAAAGCCTCACAGCGTCTAGGGCAGGGGTGACAAGGCGCTTCTATCAAGGGCCAGGGGGCAAATGCCTTCCCCCTTTCACCGGTCCTAGAATCTCTCTAGTAACCCCTCCCTTGGGCCCCTGTGTTGTCAATGACACTTCACACTCCGAATGGGTGTGACTGTACCTAATAAAACTTTATTTACAAAGACAGACACCAGGGCTGAACCCCGGTGGCGTAGTGGTTGTACGCGGGACTGCGGCCCACTGGGACGGAGGTTCAATTCCAGCAGTGGGGCTGGGCCTCCTACTCCCACCACCAGAGAGCAGTGATGTCCCCCCCTCCCCCCAAAAAAAGACAGACACCAGCCATCATTCGTCAGCCCCCATGGGGACTGGGGTTCCTGGTGGTAGAGGAGTTATGCATTAGGCCTCTAAGCAGCAGGTTGGACAGTTCAATAAACCACCAGTTGACGCCTCTGCAGGCGAAAGCCGAGGCTTTCTATTCCCATAATGAGTTCTTCCGGGCAATCTCCACGGGCAGCAGTCCTACCTTGTCCTGCAGGGTGGCTATGAAGCAGAATCAACTTGATGGCAATGACTTGTTTCTGGTTGGCGGCCAGGATTGGCCAGAAAGCCCCCTCCTTCCATCTCAATGTGGAGTGTTTCTAAGAGGCTCAGGGTGGGATGAGCAGAGGGCAGGCCCACTTTTCCCGCCCCCTGGCGTGTTTCCCTCTCTCCTCCCAGGAGCTTCTCACTCACTGGGCCTGTCTCACTCCGAGATTCACCGGGTGCCACCTGAACCAGGGTCCAAAGTAAAGCATTCAATTCTGCGGGGCGAGCACCCCGCCAGGCCTGGCAGTGACATTGCTGTCCTCGTCAGCTGCCAGCAGCGAGCCAGCCTGACTCCGGGTGGCCGTCGTGTTGCTCTGCCGGGCTGTGACCCTCCCGGGAGCTGGAACATTCTCTGGGCCTTTTCTCCCTCGGAGAACTGGGGTGGGTTCAGGTCCGGGATTGGCAGCGGAGCGCTTAACCCCTTGAGTCACTGGATTCCTTGCATCCGGATTCCCTGTCCAGTTTGGACACGCTGTCAGGAGAGACCAGAGCCTGGAGAGGGAAGTGGTGGGGGCGGGGAAGGGCAGCGGATAAAGAGGAAGGCCTTCAACAAGATAGTGGTCGCACTAAGGACACAGGCACAGAATCAGCAGCGAGGAGGACACGGGACTGGCCAGGGCTTCCTTTGGATGTGTGTAGTCACTATGGTCAAAGCTGGCCCCACGGCACTCACCGCTACCACCGCCAGTGCTGGGCACCTGATCTCTGACTCCCAAGGCCGCCTGCCTCCCTTTGCGGGGTGCTTCTCCCCCATCGTCAAGAGGAGCAAGCCAAGCCCACGCACTGTCTGAGGTTGCAGGCCAGCCAGGGCATGGGGGTGCCCTCCCCCTTCTCACCCACACAGCCTCCCCTCCACACAGTCTCCCCCTCCACACAGCCTCCCCTCGGTCCAGAGCCAGGCTGGGCGGGCCTTGGTGAAGTCTTCCCAAACCAGGAAAAAATAAAGAGCTTTCTGTCGACAGCAGAAGAGAAACCAGCCCCCGCTGCCCGCCCTCCACTCCCCGCTCAAGAAGTGATGGATTCCTGTTATTGTTGTTGTTGAAATCACGACCGGGAGAAATAGATCAAGCGACATTTGCCGGCAAGAGCAGGCGCCTTGTCATGGTGAGAAGCATCCGAGCCTACACCAGGCTGCTCGACTGTCCTTCCCACTCCCTTCTCCCTCCGCAGACATGGGGGATGGGGGTGGGTGCAGCAGAAGGGTTTTGGGGGACCACCCCTATCTGAGGAAGGAGGAGCAGCCATCGTTTTGCCCCCCTTTCTTCCCTCTCCTGCTCCCCATCTCCCTTCGGCCCCCAGCCTCAACCAAGAAATGCCAAGAATAAGGGTTTCGCACCGAGTCCACACCGCCAGAAACCAAGTGACCCACGAGGTGACCTCTGACCACTGGCTTCAGCCTGTGTGTCCTCTCTGTGACACTGAGATCCTGTCTCGTCCCGCAGAGAAAGACAGTATTTTCTGTTGTCCATCCCCCAGGGATGGGACACAGGCTCACTCCCTGAGAGACTCTCTACTGAGAAGACACAAGGGGCTATGCTGATGGCAGCCAGAGTCCTAGACCTGGAGGAGCTGCGTGGAGACCCCTGCCAGCACTGAGATGCTTCCATTGCCGCTGGATCCACAAGACTACCCTCCCACTGTCCTGTGATCTTTCTGCATTCAGCATCATTGCATGTGTTTCATGAGTCTGAAGAGGAATTTATAGATTGGTATTAGACATACGGGCGCATATTGGATTTATGGACTTGATCTGGACTGGGCTGGGGTGTATTCTCACTATTCAATTTCTGTGTGTATAAAGCTCTTATACACATATGAGTATCTATGAATTTGTTTCTCTAGTCAACCCAGACTAACAAACTCACTCACTCATCCCTCACTTCCATCCAGAAGATTCTAACTCATAGCCTCCTGTAGAAACTGTCCCTTTGAATTTCCAAGACTGTAGAAAATATTCCCATAATCAGAAAGTCTTACTTTCCTCCATGTGTGTAAATGTAGCTGCCCAAAACACTACCCTTGATCCAAATACATAGTTCATGCCTATACTTGTATGCATCCACGAAAACTTTTTACTCTCATAAAGAATCACAGTTTCCTGGAAATTATGACAGATGATCCCTTCAGGACCAGTGGTGAGAGTGGTGACACCAGAAGGGTAGAAGGAAGGTGGGATAGAAAGGCGGAACCGATTACAAGGATCTACATATAACCTTCCTGTCAACAGTCCCTGGACAAGTCTCTTGGAATGTAAATGTCCTGAGTACTCCAAAGCACCGAGTGGGGCTTATCTTTTCAGAGTCTTCTTGCAAGCAGGTCTTAAACCCATTTAAAGATCAAATTTTAATGACTCCAGGCAAGTGGGCTTATAAGATCTCTATTTTCATATTTCCCAATAATCAGTTCTATCAATCATTATGTCAACAATAATAAGCAGAAGAAATCAGGATGAACAAAGTAGAATCAGATTCTAAATTTAATCTTAAAACAGTCAAGTTCAATCCTTATTTAACTTATCTTAATTCTTATCTAAACTATTTTATTGATACGATATATGAGGTTAGGTCTCTGACAGTATCAAGCCAGAGTCAAGCTTTCTGTCAGCCTTGATGACCTTCTGTCAGCCATTTTCCCCAAGCGGCATGATTTCTGAGAACATCAAAAGGCAATTTCTACCACTGAGCTCAAAATATACATTAATCGCATTCATTTTCACCATTTCACACAGGGCTAGCCAAAGACTAAAACCAAACAAAATAATTAAAACTTTAACCCCCCATATTCTTTGCAGAAAACAACTTAGTAAACTTCATGGACATATCTGACCTCTGGCCAGCCAAAGGAGGAAAACTACCATGAGCCAGAGGTCAAAAAAATAACTGTTCTCTATATTCACTATTTATTTCTCTAGTACCCCACTCCTGGTACCATAATGTGTTAGTCTTGGTAGACTAGAGAAACAAATTCATATATATATATATATATATATATATATATATATATATATATACACACACACATAAGAAAGAGATTTAGGGATGAGCCCCGGTGGCATAGTGGTTGAGTGTGGGACTGCAGTCCATTGGCTTGGCGGTTCAAATCCAGCAGCAGCTCTCCGGGAGCAAGGCTGGTTAGCTCACACGACCACCAGAGGGCAGTGATGCCCACAAAAAAAGAGCTTTATATAAAAGAGCAGCTGAATAGTGAGAAAACACCTCAGCCCAGTTCAGATCAAGTCCATAAGTCCAATATTAGCCCATATGTTCATAATCAATCTATAAATCCCCCTTCAGACTCATGAAACACATGCAATGATTGCCAAATGAAGAAAGATCACAAACCAGTGAATCCACAGTGGATCCAGGAACAGTGGAAGCATCACAGCAGTGACGTGGGTCTCCACATGGTTCCTCCAGGTCCAGGGTTCTCTTGCCACCATCAGCATTGCCCCATGTGTCTTGTCATTAAAGAGTCTCTCAGGGAGTGAGAGCATGTGTCCTGCCTCTAATGAGCTGTTTATTTCTTTAGTGCCTCTCATCTGCGGCCATCAAGCTGTGACTTGATTGACAAGCCTAACCCTTTCCCTTCACTCTCAAGCCTCAAATTGACATCAGATTATGTAACTACCACAGTGAGTAAGTCAACGAGTGAGTGAGTGAGTGAGTGAGTTGAATGAGTTGAATGAGTTGATTGAGTGGTGTCATGACTCAGTGAGTTGATTGAGTGGTAAGTGAGTGAGTTGAGTGGTGAGTGGTGAGGGAGGGAGGGTGGGAGGGACAGTATAAGAATACCCAGCAAAGCTACTACTACTGAAGAAGAAGGAGGAGGAGGAAAGAAGATTGTCATCAAGTGAACCCTGAGCCCTGCCTTAGGGAGACGTGTGTGTGTGTGTGTGTGTATGTGTGTGTGTGTACACAGCTGTGCTCCATAAAGGTTTAATGGCTGTTTTTTTTTTTTCAGAAACAGATCTCCACACTGTTCTTCCAAGACGCCTCTCACTTCTCCATTCACAGCAGCAGTCATTGGCGGAGGTGCCACCCCATCAGTCCTGACTTAGCATCCTCGTGGATGGCAGCAGGAAGCACCACCCAGCCTGCGCCCGGCTCCCCTTCCTCTTCTGTGTGAGCCCACTGTGGCAGTCACAGTGTTCATCCACCTCGTCCAGGGCCTCCCTCTTTTCTGCTGCCCCTTGGCTTTACTGAGCATCATGTCCTTCCAAAGTACGAGAGACAAAGTCTCCCCATCCATTCCTCTCAGGAACACTCTGGCTGTACTTCTTTCCAGACAGACTTGTTTGTTCTTTTGACAGTACAGGGTATTTCCAATCGTTAACCATTATTGAAAGCTTTCTACATAACCAGCATTGATTTCGGGGGCTTTATACAGATTAAATCACTTATGTAGATTAATTTGCATGTTGTTATTTATTGATACTTTATTTATAAGTAATTACATGGATTAACTAATTATGAACCCTGTGAGCTGCCCTGGTGGCACAATGGTTAAGTGCCCAGCCACTAGCTGCAAGGTCAGCTGTTCAGACCCACTAAGCAGCTTTGCAGAAGGAAGTCCCGGTGATCCACTTCTATAAAGATTCCAAAAAACACAAGCTCACGGTCCTCTGCTCTGTTCCAAGTCCCAGTGAGCCTGCAGGACAGAGGCGAATGTCCCACCAGTTTCTGAGACCGTGAATCTTTACCAGAATGAAAGGTCTCCTTTTTCTCCCAAGGGGCGGCTGTTGGTTTCAAACCACTGACCTGGCGGGTGGCAGCCCAACGTGTTACCCACTGTGCCCCCAAGCCTGCGGAGAGCAGGTAGGGGCAGGCACGGGACTCGCCAGCAGTCAGAATCTGCGTGAAGGCTCGGAGCAGGAACATGAAATTGGTGCTACTATTGTCCACGTAGGAAACTGAGGCGCCGAGAAGCTGGTGACACATGCAGGCCACCGGCCAGAAAGAGGCAGGACTGGGATTCAAACCCATAAAGCCTGGCTCCAGATCCCTAGTTTTCTAACAGCTCCATGCAGAGGAGATGCCTGAGAAAAGACATTCATTCCTTTCCTTGCCTTCCTTTTCCCTCCCCCTGTTTTCCACATGCCACCCCTCCCTCCACTCCAGGTTCACTCCAGCCTGACTAAACACCTGTCCTAAACCCGAAAGGTTTGGCATCAGGTTGACCAGTGCCCAAATGTTAGACTGAGATTCCTTCTCCCTTCTTTCACCACCCCTTCATTTCTGAACATGTATGTGGCTGGCATGGTTAGCATCCAGTGGCAGTAGTCGCTTCTCAGCGTTGCTGTGGGTCTCCACATGGCTCCTCCAACTCCAGGGCTCTGGTTCAATCAAGATAAGCTACACACACACACACACACACACACACACTCACACACACACACACACACACACACATACACGCTGAGCCCTTCCAGGGCAACTCTCTCTGGGAGACCCTCATCCTCTTAGTCATGATCATCCCTAAACCCCTTATGGAAGATTCTTGCTATCAGTATGTTTCCCAAAATGCTTTTCAGGGCCCCCCCCTCTCAAGAGGTGCTCCAGGTAAGGACCCAGCCCTGATCCAATCGTGTACAGATGCCCTGCTCGCAATGCTCAGATTGCATGTGTCTCTGTGTGCATCTGCGGTTAACAACCCTTGATTATGGTCAAAGGGGATTCGCCCAAGGCTTAATCCATGTGGGGATCCTGCAGATGGAGTGCAGGCTTCTGCTATCATTCATAGTCTTCTGCAAACCACAATGTAAGCTCTGATACCATTCCTTCCTCCAGATCTGGACTATATTATTTACAATCCTTAGGGCACACAGATTGATGTTCTTTTTCCGTGCAGATTTAGTTGACGCCTAACTTAGGTAGCTGCTGGCTTGAAGACAAGCCTTTAAAGCTTCAGATGCTATTCTTTTTTATGGCCGGGCACCATCTAGTGTCTTTGTGACTTTTCATGATAGCGACCATAGCTTCAGTCACCTCTTCATGAGGGTGAGCATCAAGCAGTCCTAAGAACGAATCGATTGAGGCTAGAGTTAAGCAAGCGTGTGCCCGAAATCCATTCAGTTAACCGTGTCTGGTTCACCCGAGACACATCACTGCCATTTTTTGTTAGAGAATGCTGTAATTCATCGCCCACTTAGGACATATTAAAGGCTCTGAGAGGGCTGAGCCCCGGTGGCGTAGTGGTTGTGCGCGGGACTGCGGCCCACTGGGATGGAGGTTCAATTCCGGCTCCCAGGAGCAAAGGCTGGGCCTCCTACTCCCACCACCTGAGGGCAGTGATGCCTAAAATAAAATAAAAAAATAAAATAAAATAAAATAAAAAATAAAGGCTCTGAGAAGCCGGCAGGAAGGAAGGCAGTCTTCCTTGGTATGACATACATAAGACATCTTTATCTCCAGGGTCCAAATTGAATCCAGCACAACTTGGCCAAGCAGGAGATAGACTCTCTGTCCCATCTCCCACCCCACCCACCCCACTTATGTATTGGAGAAAGAGCACCAGCCAAAAGAAACGCAGTGAGGGGAAGAGTGTTCTGTCCCCACGCTCCAATCACTCCAATAGGGCAGCCACATGGCGTTCTCCATGGAGCCCTGGTAGCTGACCAGCTATGGGTTGGGCTGCTAACCACAAGGTCAGCGGTTGGAAACCACCAACACCTCCATGGGAGAACAATGAGACTTTCTACTCCCCTAAAGAGTTACAATCTTGGAAAATGACCAGGGCAGTTCTACTCTGTCCTAAGAGGTTACTGTAAGTTGGAATCCTCTGGAACTCAGCAGGAATGTGGCTGTGGCTACCTGATTGGCCTGGGTTCCCTGTTGAATTTGGACCTGACACAGCCCTTCACGGGATTGACTGGGCTGCTTCCGGTGACCCCCAGAAAATCCCCTTCTCCCTGCAACAAAGGCTGCTGTTCATGGAGCACCTCCTGTCAGCCTGGAGTCCCTGGGGAGTGCACACGGTGTAACCCTGACCTCCTGACTGAAAGGTGGGCAGTTCAAGTTCACCCAGTGCTGCCTGGCGATCATCTTCCAAAACACCATTCTTAAAAGCGCAGGCATGAAGAATACGGTCGTGAAAACCCCTGGGAGCCCCGTTCTGCCCAGGACACACGTCGGGTAATGCATGCTGTTG
>PVJH01009457.1:63585-79080 GCA_004026705.1 Nesogale talazaci
CCCCCCCCCCCCCCCCAGACGAGCTTCTAGAACAATCTCAGAGTAAGTTCGGAGTCCCGCGAGGTGAGACTCTTACACTAACTGGGTACCTAACAACTGAGGAAGAAGTGACTGCCAGTGCATCACGGGGGTGCACCTGGGGGAGCCCCCATTTACTGGGGGCAGCAGGTCAGTCAACAATTACCCTGGATGCAGCTAGGTAAGAGGTCTAAGCATGCCAAAGTGACCCAGGGGAGAGCACTCTTTCCCTCTCCTTCCGCGTGCCCCTGCCCAACCAACACAGCCCCAGAGGAACCAGGGAACCCACCTCCCCCTCCCTGTGGCTCTCCGCCCTCTACCCACCCCCGGCAGCATATTGTGCCCGGCAGGCGGGGGTACATGATCCTATACCTTTCATCCCTCACCGAGTTCAGATAAATCTCCCCCCTCCTCTCTCCGCAGCTGAGAGTCTTCAGGTCCAGCTAGGGTTTCTCCCACTTATGCAGCTCATGAATATTTAACAGCATCTGCCGTGGAGGCGATAAAGCCCTACCAATCCTTGACAAATATGGCCTAATCTTTTCAATTTCGGGGTGCAAATATGCCTTCTGAGTCCTGTTTGTCACCTAGATTAATGGCCCAGGGTCCCATAATCCTTTGGTGCTAATTCAAGTGGTGGCTGGCCGGCGTGTGCCTGCCAGGGGGATTCTGGGACACACACACACACACTCACACACACTCACACACACGTAGGAAGAAAGAGCGATGCGTTGCGTAAGATTACTTAGAGCGAGTGTGTGTGAGTGGGTCTGTGAAGGTGGCTCTGGTGTGTGTGTGTGTGTGTGTGTGTGTGTGTGTGTGTGTGCGTGCGCGTGCGCGCGCAGCCCGGGCCTCTGTGTATGTATGTGTGACGACTGTGTTTTGTACCAGTGTGTGCGCGTGCGCGCGTAGGGGTGTATAAGGTGGATACTGTGTTGTGTGCCTGTGTGTCCAGGCGGGAGGAGGCCAAAAACCCATTGGACATTCCCTCTGAATCTTTTCCCCGAGGGGGAGGTGGTGATGGAGAGGAGAAAGATGGGGCTCACAAGTTGGGGGTGGGGTCATCAGGGCTTCAAATGTCTCCATCGCGGTCCCTATGAGAGACCATCTTCATTCCCCAGAATGGTTTTCGAGGGCAAAAGCGTGGCTCCCTCCTTCGCTGGTGGCCACAAGTCCACAGTGGGGTGCCGGTGGAATGAGTCCCTGTGGGGGCCCCAGAGAAAAACACAGTTTCAGCCTCCCTCTCACTTCTACTGGCGCTGGTCAGCCTGTGTCTTCTGGGGCTCACAGTAGTGTCCATTCTGGTCATCACAGTGCCCTGCTTTCTTTCTGTCCCACTGTCCTCCTTATAAAGACCACCCCCCCTCAGAAGGAAGTAGGACACACCCTATTCTGAGAGGATCCTGGGTTCCTTTCATTGATCTTCAAGACCCTATTTCCTAACAAGCGGTTGTCCCCCACCGCCACCCCCAGGCTCCTGAGATTTCTGAGCCACCAGGGAGAAGGAAGATATCTTTGATTTCCATTCCAGAGCCCTGTCCCTGGGAGGTGCACCCCAGACAGCTGCGTGGGGACCAAGGCCACACATACTCTGGGAGGGCTGAGAAACTGACGTTCTTGTTGAACAGCTGCCAGCACCGGGCAAGATGGCCAAGAAAACAAAAGCCGAGACCGCTCCTTTCCATGACACCCACTGAGCAGGGACAAAGAGGACAAATTGTCCCCGGCTTGGCAGTGCCAAGCTCGCCTGGGCACCCCCATCCCCCACCCCACAGCCACTACAGGAGAGATGTCTTTTTGTCTCCTTACAGAGGCTGCAAAACCCAGGTGGTGATCTAGCCTCTTCCTAGTCCCCCAGCCGGGCACCCCTGTGCCTTTTCTCTCCTGGTCTCAGGAGGGTTGTGAACACACGGCTTTCTGGTTAAGAGAAGAAGGCTCAGGGAGGTGAAGTCAAGCCCTGCCAGGGGTGGAATAGTGCACCCCCTGACCCCTGGTACCTGATTTAGAAAGAGGGTCTTGGCCACCCCTTTATAGAAGGATCACAGGAAGGAAATGATCTGTCAGGGTGCAGTATATCACCTATGGAGCATACAACTTTCCTCTAGGCCTTTAATGCTTCCTCCCCACTCACTATCATGATCCCAATGCTACCACACAAAATCCGGCTAGACCAGAGCATGTACACGGGTACAGATGAGAGCTGGAAGCACAGGGAATGCAGGACAGATAACCCCCTCAGGACCAATATTGAGAGTTGCTATACCAGGAGGGGAAGGAGAAGGAGGAGGGAGATGAGGGGAACCTATCACAATGATCTCTATATAACCCCCTCCCAGGGGGATGGACAACAGAAAAGTGGGTGAAGGGAGACACCGGCCAGTGCAAGACATGAAAAAGTAGTCATAATTTATAAATATCATACTGATACCGAATAATTTATCAGGGTGCTGGAGGGAGGAGAAAAAATGAGGTGCTAATACCAAGGGCTCAAGTAGAAAATGTTCTGAGAATGATGATGACCACAAATGTACAAATATGCTTCACGCAATGGATGGATGGATGGATGGATGGATGGATGGATGGATGGATGGATGGATGAGTGCGATAAGAATTGTACGAACCCCTAATAAGGTGATTTTTTTTAAGGAAAGCAAGAAATAGGGTCCTGACAGATGGAACCGAGTGAAGATGAGAACCATAGGGTAGGTCTTCATCCACCATGACCAGTGTCCTTCTAAGAAGAGGACTGCCCCCCTCCCCCCACTGTGAGCATGGCCACATTCCATCCATACCATATCTTCATGCAAGACTTCAGCATCTAGGGTTTCTCAGACAAGAAGCAAGAGTTACAATGCATAAAGTCGGGCTCAGCAAATCCAGGAGGGGACACTGGAGAAAAACTAAGTGGGGCTGGGGGGGCGTGTCCCACATGGGATTGCTCCCCAGTGTTCTACCATAGCAAGTTACCATAAACTCAGACCCACCGCCATCTAGTCGATGCCGACCACATAACGACCCTGTAGGACCTGTCCGGTGGGTTTCCAAGACTGTCCCTCTTTACAGGAGCACAAGCCCCCCCTCCCCCTCAGAGAAGCTGCCAGTTTGAAACTGCTGACCTTGCGGCTCGATCGATGCCCAATGGATGACCACAGCATGTTTAAAATCACACACTGATCCCATCGATGGAACAGGTCTCGGGGAACTTCAGGTTCTCTCCTTCATCTTTATGCATCCCCATTGAGAGGATGACTAATCCAATCACTGCATGTGCAAGGACTGTGATGAATAAAGAATATTGAAAGGGCCATGGACTGCCCAAAAAAACCCCAACAAATCTGTCTTGGAGGAAGCACAAGAAGGGCGAGACTTGGTCTCCCGTACTTTGGACAGATTGTCAGGAGAGACGGGTCCCTGGAGAAGGACCTCTTGCTTGGTCAAGTCAAGGGGCAGCAAAGGCCCTGCACCAGATGGACTGATACTATGGCCACAATGGTGGGCTTATGGCATCACCATGGGTTGGAACCAACTCGATGGGGTCTGAGAATAGCAACTAAGAAAGGCCTGAGACCCTGGGTGTGAAAAATGAAGAAGATAAGACACAATCAGAGAGGCACACAGGTTAGAGGACTGCGTGAAGCCAGGGTTAGAGAGGGATCGATGGCATTCTGAGGGTCCCCAAAGAGGGCGGGCAACATCAGACTCAAGAGGAAGGCCAGGAACGCTCTCTCTTAAAGTCAACAAAGAAAATAATTCCCTTACACACACACACACACACACACACACACTTTAAAGTCTCTATCCCTCTGAGAGAATATGTTTCTATTGTTTTCAGCCATCATTTGTCTCCATTCAAATACACAGCCGGAGGACCCATAGCCAGGACTTGGCAGCGTGGGCACACTAAAGTCTGAGATCTCCAGCTTTCCCAGGCCCTTTCTCTACTTCCTCCATCCCACTCCCAGCTGCCAGGAGCCCAGTCTGGGAAGCAAGAAGCATCCCTGAAAATGCTTATGCATAAAATAGTGAACTATCACAAGGGGATGTGACTTTAAGACTCTCAAATCTGGGGTTGTTATGCAGCAAACTGATACAGCTGCCTCCATGAGCAACAGCTTCCTTTGCCAAGAGACTAGAGCTAGATGGTACCCAGCGATCATTACCGGACAATTTGGTCAGATTCAATGGAAGTGAGTTTTTTTATATGGGGTTCAAATGGCAATGGCCACTCAGAAGGGTGATCTAGGAGCCTGATGGAACAGTGAGTTGATGTCCTGGGGAAGGAACAGCTGGGTCAAGGAGGGCAGGGATGGTGGCCCAGCTCAGGGAATGGCATGGACACAGCTGCAGGAGTGTATGTTTCCATGCAAAATGCAAACAAACTTTTAAAATGTTTAAGAAGAAAATCCCCTTTGGAGACGACCTCTTCTCTTGGTGAAAACTTCAGACTTTGCTGATCTCAAGCACAAAGAAATGGAAAAGAAGGTGCAAATGGCACACACACACACACACACACACACACACACACACACACACCCTACAGTGGAGATCACAAAACCCCAGCCTCGCCTACTAATCTAACATTTCTCCCATAACATACATGAAGAATGACCAAAGGGGATAAATAAACTCTCTGTCATACACATGTTGAGCCTGTCTGTCAATCTAAGCATCCACCCCTACTACTCCCTGCCCTCAAATCCATGCTGACACACAACGACCCTGTAGGACTGGGCAGGACTTTCCCCGTGGATGTCTAAGACTATGGCTCTTCACGGGAATAGAGAGCTTTGTCTTTCTCCCAAGGAGCAGCTGCTGGCTGGATTCCTGCTGTGACAGGACTCTCCATGTCACAGTAGTAGCCTCTGTTGCCTTCAACTCTTGGAAACTTCCCCAAGGCCCTGCCTTACTGCCATCATGTTTGTCCCTCTTGTTACATATTGTCTTCTCCTTCACCCAGATGAACACCTGTCTCTCCTCTAGCCCGAGACTTCCCCTCCCTCTCTTCCTCTCCCCCCTGACTCTGGGAACCATCAAAGTCTGTGGAAACCAAAGTCTCAGGGTGGAAACCTTCCCTTGATCGTTGATAGTCGTGGTCTCATAGAATCCTAGTCTTTTGGTGTCTGACTTAATTCATTCAGCAAAATATCTTCTGGGTGTATCTTTGTGCTGAGGTGTTTGATAGCTTCATCATAGCATTCCACTGTGTGTGTGTGTGTGTGTTTTATAGTTTGTCCAGCCTTCCATTACTGAGCATGCATGCAAGTTGTTGCCATCTTTCTTGCTGAGGTGAATTGTGCTGTACGTATCTATGCATGCTTCGCCTCATTCCTTGAGACCAGTGGTTTTCAACCTTCCTCAAGCCGTGACCCTTTTCATATGGTTCCTCATGTGGTGGTGACCCCCCCAACCACAACATTATTGTCAATGCTACTTCACCACTGTCATTTTGTTACTGTTAGGAATCGCCAAGTAAATATCTGATGTGCAAGATGTATTTTCATTGTTACAAGTTGAACAGAATTGAAACATAGTGATTCATCACAAAAGCAGTATGTAATTCTATGTTGTGAAATATTTATTTCTAATGACAAATGAAATTTTATCCTAAATCCTGGTGTCCTAAATCCATGGGTAGCTGTCTTCATGCCGGATATTCATATGTGGGCATATCCACATGTGCCTGCCTGGAGACGGATAGAGGAGTGGTGTCTTGGTTCCTAAGACCATTGGAAATAGGTGTTTTCTGGTGGTCTTGGGCAACCCCTGTGAAGGGGTCAAGACCCACAGATCGAGAAGCGCTGCCTTGGAGGGTTCTGGAGAGAGTGGAAGAGAATTGTGGGCCAGAACTCAAAGTCACAAAGACACAGGGCTTCCTTGTGGGATCGAGACAAATGGGAATCATGCCCACCACCACCCAGGCTATGGCCTCCATCTTCACATTCTAATTCTGGAACTGAGCTCACCCCTGTGTTAGAAGGATCAGCCATTGGAGATCACAAGGGCCACACTGACCCAAGGTCAACATTCCAAGGGTAGGAAAGGAGGATCGATGCAAACAAGACCCCCAGGGTGGGGAGTGGGATAAGAGACAGCACGTCAAGGAGACAGTGGTGGTCACACAACTGAGACACAACATGGACAAATGTCTACCTGGAGATCTGCTCTGTGAACCTTTACCTCATTCACAGGAAAAGGTTGTTTTTTCTTTCTTTTTCTTTTTTTTTAATGAAGAATGACCCCAAAGACCCTTCATGAGTCTCCAGATAGAAGAGCAAGGTCATTCCTGAGGCCAGAGTCCAGCCAGAAGTCATTCCTTTCATGCTTTTGTTGAGCAAGTAATTACTGACCACTGACTATGCACAGGCGCTGTGGATACCAGGCTAGACTAATGCCGAACCACGGATGGTCGGTTGATGAGGGACAGGGACAGACAAAGAAATCTACAAAGGGCTGCTGGGAGGAGCCCAAAGGGTTGGAAAAGAGACTGACTTAGAGAAGCGGGTCAGGGCTGGCCCCAGGAAAGCTAGCCTTGGTGTTGAAACAACAAGAAGTTGTCTTTTCCTGGAGTCAGGGAAACAGTCTCACAGGGTCAGGGAAGAACCAGAGCAGGAAACCTCATGTAAGTTGAGAGGATTGGGCTGAGCCCCGGTGGTGTAGTGGTTGTGCACGGGACTACAGCCCACTGGGATGGAGGTTCAATTCCAACTCCACAGGAGCAAAGGCTGGGCCTCCTACTCCCACCACCAGGGGGCAGTGATGCTGAAAACAAACAAACAAAAAAAAGTTGAGAGGATTGGTGGGGAAATTCCTCCCTCTTTTTTTATTGTCAATAAATTGTTTTATTGGGAATTTTGGTGAGGGAGCAGTGTTCCATTTCAGACCATCGTCTCTGCATTCAATAATTCACGCCATTCACCAACACACACCCTCAGCCCTCCCACCCCCACCAGTCCCCCAACCCCTGTGGCAGTTACATAATCTGTCGACTTGAGGAAGGTGTGAAGTCTAGTCTGTCAATTGGGTCGCAGCTTGATGACCTCAAGCGATGAGGTAAATAACTCACCAGAGGTGGGCTGAGACATTTCTGTTGACAAGCCACGTGGAGACCAGCTGATGGCAGCCAGAGCCTTGGAGCCAGAGGAGACACATGGAGACCCACACCAGCACTGAGGTATTTCTACCACCACTGGATCCACAAGACTCTCCACCCACTGGGCTGTGATCTTCCTGCATTCGGCATCATTGCATGGCTATGTTAGTATAAAGAGGAATTTATGAGCTCATAGCAGCATGTGGGGTGTTAGCGACTTACGGACTTGATCTGGACTAGGCTGGGATGTTCTCTTAATGTACAATTGCCCTTTGATATTAACCCCCTTCTGATGCTCAAGTGTCCATGAGTTTGCTTCTCTGGTCTACCCAGACTAACACACTTACTTTCCCTAATTGAATTCTATCCCACTGCCCTCCTCTGATTCCTCTTCCCTCTCTGTGCATCTCCATCCTCCCTTTGACCCAAGTGGGCTCTGGTCTGCTCTCTCTTTTTCCGTCTTGCCCTGCCTGCCTTCAGAACCTCCAAAGCCTGCCCCCTTTGGGATGCGAGTCTTTGTCACATTTTTAATCCTGATCATATGGAACTCACGCCATGTTTGTCCATTCACAGTCCTTTTATGATTTTTTTCTTTTTTGGGGGGAGCATCACGGCTCTCCTGTGGTGGGAGTAGGAGGCCCAGCCCCACTGCTGGAATTGAACCTCCGTCCCAGTGGGCCGCAGTCCCGCGCACAACCACTACACCACTGGGGCTCAGCCACCTTTTATGATTTTTTTATAAAAGAATCCACTGTTTATTAGTAGTAGCCAGGAGATCTCTGAGGCCTTTGTTCATCTTTTTTATAATGGTTTTATTGATGTAGAGCTCACATACCATCTGTGGCGGTCATGTGCTTATGTTAATTTCATGATTGAAATATAGGGGTGGAGTCTGGCCTGTTCATCTGGAGATAGCCCTTAGTAGCCAATGAGGCCTCCGTGTGGGCATGACTTTCTACTAAGACTTCTGGGAAATCTCACAATATTTCCCTCATGAAGACAAGAAGCTATCTCCCCCAGTTGTTGGGAGTTAGTCTCAGAGACGATGAATCACAGACAAGACAAGATGGCAGCATCTGAGAAGCCTAAGGAGCCGGGGGAGAAGCCACACAGCTTGGCCCTGATGGGACCAGACCTCTGAGCTGGAGAGGCCACATGGAGACCCCTTCCAGCAATGAGTTGCTTCTGCACCACTGGATGCTGTTGATGGACCCTGAGCCCTGGAAGCAAGGAGCCATGGGGAGACCCCTGCCGGCGCTGGGACTCTGCACCCACTGACCTGTGGCTTCGTGAATCGGAAGGAGACTTTATAGATTGATTTCGGGCATATGGGTTAATATCGGACTTATGACTTTGAATTGGACTGGGCTCAATGTCCTGTTCCTCTTGTATATAAACCTCTCCCTTATATCTATATGTGTGTCTATAAATTTGTTCCTCTAGGGGCTGAGCCTCAGTGGCATAGTGGTTGTGCATGGGACTGGGGCCCTCTGGGATGGAGGTTCAATTCCAGGAGTGGCTCCACAGAAGCAAAGGTTGGGCCTCCTACTCCCACCACCAGAGGGCAGTGATGCTCAAAAGAACAAAAAAAATGTGTTCCTCTAGTTTATCCAGACTAACATACCATCCAATTCCATTTTTGAATATTTTAAGAAGAGGTGTGCAGTCATCACCATGAGTCAGCTACAATGTCATTTTACTCTTTGTTGCTATCCCTTGTCATAACTCCAAGAAGCTGATCATCTAGTGACTGTCTGTACACTCAAATGCCACACAACACGGCAAAAACAGCCCTCTGTCATTAAAGCTGCTCCAACCCACAGCACAGAGTCGAACAGGTCCTGTAGGTGCCCAAGACTGTAACTCTGTATCGGAATCGAAAGCCCAAAGCCTCAATCCCAAAGAAAGCAGGAAAATAACTTCAAATAATTTTAAAATTAAGACTGAGTTCAAAAGGGGAAACAAACAATAAGGTGTTAAATTGTAACCTAACTATAGCTGTACTAATTCACTTTCCAAAGCTCTCTGTGTCCAGGTGGGGCTTTTCACATCCCGAGTTGATGGTCTGAGAGTATTCGGTGGAGGCTTATTCTCCATCGAGTCTGCAAATGGGCTTTGGATTGTGACTGTCATCCCTAAACCAGGTGCTCAGAATTTAAGCTCTAATACAGTTCCCTCTTCTGATCTTGGATTTCATTATTTACAATCCTTGGATCACACAGGCTGATGTGCTTCTGCTGTATGGGCTTAGCTAACACCTCACTTAAATAGCTTGCTTTTAGACATGCTTTTAAGACCCCAGACGCTATTCTTTCTGGTAACCAGGTACCAGCAGCCTCCTCTCTTCAGTGATTCCTTCACAAATGTAAATATTGAAGGGGGCCACAGCCTAAGAACTGGTGGTTCTTAGGTTGGTCATCCACTGTCTCTAAATTCTATTTCTCCATGAACTCCCTGAAGCTTTCCCTCCTACATAGACACACATATTTCGGGAAAAGTGAATAGGAACTCTGGTGGTGGTGTGGGCTACAGGTTGGGGATTCTAACCTCAAGGTCAGTGGTTTGAAACCACCAGACACTTCATGGGAGAAAGATGAGATTCCCATAAACATTTTCAGTTTCTGAAACACCACGGGGAGTTCTACCCTTTCTATAGGTTCATCATGAGTCAGAAGGGTTTCATTGGCAGGAAGGGTGAGTTTTTTGAGTTTGAGAGAGAGACTCTAAAGTAACCTGCACAAATTGCCACAAAGTCTTTCTTTACTGCCACACTTCCCAGGGACCACATTTAAGTGGACTCTGGCCCATGTCTGAGAGAATTATGCTCCAGACTATAGGGGTACCAGTGGCTATTTTTTGGGAAGTAGTTCACCAGGCCTTTCTCCTGAGGTGCTCTCGGGTGGGCTCAAACCTCCCACCTTTCAGTTAACAAGCGAGCGGGTGACTCATTTGCACCACAAAGGTGGTAGAACTTCTTTCTCCACCCTCCACCTCCTGAATATGCCTTAGCCAAGTGACTGCCTCCCACCCCACCATGCGCCTCCACCCCACAATCACGGGGTTTACTAGGGAAGTGACAGGCTATCATTCGGGACCCTATTGGAGCAGCAGGAATAATTCAGGATGGTTTAAGACTAGCCCTGCTCCAGATCTCTGTCACCCTGTACAACGCAGGCCTTTTGGCCATGACTGCCATATTCTGTGATCATGAAGGCCGCAGAGCCTTGGGGAAATGTCCGTGCATTGCGCTTGGTTGCCATGCAGTGGGAACTGACTCTCGGCGCCCTTATGGACAACAGGCGGCCGTGCTGTCCAATCCCACGACAGCTTGAAGAATATTGGCAAGCTGATGCCCGTTGCCGCAGCTATTTCACCCGTCCTTCACGGGGTGGACAGTAGTCAGAAAAAGACTACCCAGATAAAGGAGAGGCTGAGGGATGGGGAGAATTTGAAACTGTGCAGAGCACCTAGGACAGTCATTCTGGATGAAGGCAAAGCCCCTCTCCCCATGCCCAAGGATCAAGGTCATGTTGAGGCACCAAGAGGACAAAGACCAACAGGGAATAAAGGGTTCCACCCATTCTCCTCCTCCTCTTCCTCCATTGGCTCGGGGCCCTCAGGTTCTGGGGACATATAAGGCCCAGTCTAGAGGGCCTTTCCTGGGAGTTCTGCTCCCCAACTCCCAGCCCACGCCTCCCTTCTACCACTGCCGGGAGATCCTGCTTGAGCATGGGCTGTGGAGTGGGGCCAGCTGTGATTGGGAGAACAAATAAACAAAGAGACTGGCTGTTGTCCAAGCCTCTTACCTCCCTGTCTCCCTCCAGCAACCACCTCCAACAACCACGGGACTCTCTCCCATAACCGCAGAACCACTCCCGGCTCCAGCTGCCTTCTCAAGCCCTCCCCTCGCCTCTCCTCCCTGACAGGCCTCTCCCAGAGCCCTGCTCCCTCCTGTCTTCCATCGCCTCCTTCTTTAGCTCGCTCTCTCTCTCCTTCTTCTCTTCCTCTTCCCATCTTCCTCCTCCTCCTCTGGTCCCTCTACCTCTCAGCCCCCCCCCCACCCTATCCATCTTCTCCTCTTCCTGCCCCCACCCCCACCCCCAGCCTCTCTTTGTCTGTGACAGGAAGCGGCTGGAGAAAGATGGATGGAAATGACACGCCAGCTCTGGCGTGACTGCCACCCGGTGATGCATGGGGAGCCGTCCCGTATTGCGTGGGAGCCATACAGATGAGTCGGTGACCCTCCTGATGGAGGTCAAGGATGCTGGGAGGGCAGGGACCGGGGTCCCAAGAGGGACACTGACCCATGTGAGCTGAGCCCTCTTCTCTCTCAGGGTCTCCCCTCCCAGATCCCAAGAGGCAGTTCCCTCTGCTCCCGTGGGAGGGGAGGCCCAGCTGCACACACATTGGGGGTTCAAGCTGGCTCATCTGTACAATGGGAACAATGACACCCACCTCATCGGGTTGTTGGGAAGGCCACATGGTTTCATGTAGGCACAACCCTTGGCACAGGATAATCTGTTCCCCATGCTACTGTGCCCACCCATCACCTGCCTGTCAGCGTGGCCTCCTGGGGAGGCTGGCATGATGCTGTGATGCCAGACACTCTCCCACTGATATTTCAAAAACCAACGGGGTTGCCCATGGGAGAGAGGTTTCAGCAGAGCTTCCAGCTTAACACAAACGGGGGGAGAGACCTGGTGACCGACTTTCAGAGTTAGCCAATGAAAACCCCGCAGGGCACAGCACGGTGGCCAAGCCTTCAACTCTGTGATAGGTAGGCGGATTGTGCCCACCTGGCCAAGAGGAACCTGTGCGATTAACCAGGTTGCAGTTTGGTTGGAGGGCAAAGAGATACATGGCTCTGCCAGGCCCGCCCCTCCCCACCCTCCTCTCTGGACCCTGCTGCTGTAGCGAGTGCTCGGCCTCACCCTCTGAGCTACGCTGCCGCTGGACCAAGCCAACCCACGGATCATGTTGACAGAGCTTGAGACTGCTTCCGAGAACCATGTGACCACACTGCTGGTGCGTACATGGCCTGAGCTTAAGGCTGGTAGGTCCTGTTGTGTTGCATTGCTTGAGTTTACTATCCCAGCTGGGCCTGCTTTCCTAAGCTCCCGACTTACTGACTGTTGCTGACCCACCCCGATGTTTGCGGCCTGTGCACAGACGCTGCCTGCCTTGCCCAAGGGAAGACTCCCCGGTGGCAGCCCTCGTGAATGGAAGGACCTCCAGCATAGTAACCGTTCCACACAAAAGGGACTTCAACCAAGCCTTCTGTATTGCTGGGTGGACTAATTAGCTCTTATATTCCTCCTTGATCTCTCGCTATCAATTCACAGTATTTATGCAATATAGGTGATTTATTTATTTATTTGAACCCAGTAGTCAACTACATCATTACTCAACATAATCGGAATTCAATGTGGAAATGTCGAGAAAATTTAGCCTCAGAATGCAAACAAAACATCGGACTCTGACCCAATGCATGTGATTTGTGTGTGGGTCACTCGGCGTTAATTGGTGTTGTTCGTATACTTTGTTTTAACCTTTTGTGGCTATGCTCCAAATGTTTTCCTGTGATTTTCTTGGTTTTTGTGGGTTTTTTTGGTACAGTTTTTAGATTAAAAAAACATAAGTCCTCGAAAAGAGTGTTTTGGAAAGAATCATCATAATAAGGAAATGGTTAACCATGTTATTGATATTGTTGGTGATCATTTAGTAAGTCCTTTTAGAAAACAGTTAAGGAAATACCAACAGCAGACCACATTAGAGAGAATTTTTTTTTTAGAGAAATCCAACGAGGTCATAGTGAAAAAGGCAAAGAAGGGGAAAAAACTCCTGAAAAGCAGCTACCGGTTGAAGTTTATGGAAGGGGATTCCCCTTTAAACCATGACTCTCTCCACACCTCCTCTCCACAGCCGTGTCCACCAACCCAGATCTTCATCAGTCTCCAGTATGGATCACACTGTAGTTGGTAAAAAAAACTTTTTCAGGCTGAGCCCCGGTGGTGTAGTGGTTGTGCGCAGACTGCAGCCCACTGGGACGAAGGTTCAATTCCAGCAGTGGGGCTGGGCCTCCTACTCCCCCCCCCCCCAAAAAAAAAAAAACAACCTTTTTCAATGTAGTGTTTCTTATTCAAGCTATATTAATTAACTCTGGACTTTGAAACTTCTGTGTACTGTTTGTATAAAAAGGCAAGGTGAGGGTAGAGACTTGGTGGTCAGGAATGCATCAACCGGTTTTTAGTTATTTCTTGTGGGAAAAAAAATTGATTTGGAACTCGACTGCATTGCCTCTTGAGGCTCCTTCTAGAACAGATTAGCGCCGAGATCTGGGTTTCTACTGTATAATCGTAAGTGTCCTGGTTTTGTTTTTCTAGAGAACCCTGCCCAACACAAACTCCCTTGCTTAGATTGTGTCAGCATGAGGGGCTGGGAGAAGGAAGCTGTTTAAGTTGTAAATCCATCACCCGCAAATCTCGGGACTTAGTCAGGATAATGAATTCCAGTCAGCTCCTTCCACGTCCGGGGGTCAGGCACTTTCAGAAAAACTCCAGGCATGGCTCCGGGGTTCTTAAGAAGCTAATGGTTTAACTGGGGCAGAAACACCTGTCCTGGAATCTGCCCTTACAGGGCTGGCAAGTTGATGGTGCCTTTGGGCCCTGAGGAAGAACTCTGTTGGTGTGTAGTGGGTTCAACATTGGGCTTGTTTGTTTGTTGATTGTTTTAAGCATTGACAAGAGCCTCCTCAGAAACACGCAGATGGGAACAACAATGAAATGCCATTAACACACACAAATCAATTGGTAATAAATAAATCAAGCCCACAAAGGTGCTCACAACCAGAACTGGCGAGTCAGAAAGACACATGGCCGAGGTGTCAGGAACTGCCAATCTTTCAAGAAATGGATTGATAGGGCCTCTAGGGTCATGGGATACACATCCATATTTTTGACCAAGAAATCTTAATCTGGGAAGATCTTTTGGGCCAATGAGGAGCCCAGGTGGCAGAGTAAGGTTTTCTGCTCCTATAAAGAGTTTAGAGTCTGGGAAGCCCCCCAGGGCAGTTCTACCCTCTCCTATAGAGTCACTATGGATCAGAATCAGCTCAACGACAGGGAGATCAGTTTGTTGTACTGATTTGGGGGGGGGGCGGTTCGGAGAGAGGGGTGGAGCCAGAGCCTCTTTCTCATCAGCCCACAGTGCCATCTACCCATGTCCTGGCTGCATGGAGGTTGACGTGACCCTGGGAGACAAGACTGAAGACCCATCACCCCTTGCACCATGTTCCCTTGGTCCACAGGGCCCCCCCAGGACAAGGAGGAAAGAGCCTACCCAAGAGCAATGAACACCCAGAAGTGAGGTCACTGGGGCCTTTTGAGACCCCAGCCCCCTCACCTGAGGAATACGGGTAGAACATGATGCCCACCTAAACTGATCCACAGGGAACCCATGTTCCCCTCTCTGCCCGGCCTCCCTGGCCTTCTCTTTCAAACATCTCTACCCCAGGGCCTTTGCACCAGCCCTGTCCTCCACCCGGAATGCTTCCTGTGCTCCCTGACTCTTTGACTGGCTAACTCCTTTGCACCTCTAGATCTCAGCCCAGAGAGGAGCCATTCCTGGGTAGCTCTGACCCACCTCCACCATCCACCATCCACCGTCACTCTTCCCAGGTGCAGGGTTCTGGGGCCCAGCCTGGGCAAAACAGCTTAAAAGTTAACCTGCCTAGCCAGCCAGCGGATCTCATCCAGCGCGGGAGAAGCATCCTGGAAACAGCCGGCAGGTGACCAGGAAGGAGGGCGCAGTACGCATGCGTCGGAGGGGCTCTGCGGGTTCAAAGGCAGGATTCCCACCATCCAGGCGGGAGACCTGGGTTTGATTCCCCGCCAGAGCACTTCAGACACAGTCTTCTATCGGTGGAAGCTTGTGCGGTGCTACGATGCTGAGCAACGTGTGAGTCTGAGGAGCCTCCAGACGAAGATGAACACGGAAGAAAGGCCTGGAGATCTGCTTTGGAGAATCTTCGGAACGTCGGGGATCGCTAGCGGCGGAGTGATCGTGCAGTGAGCTGCTGTTACCTGCAAGGTCAGCTGTTCAAAATCACCAGCCATTCCACAGGAGAAAGAGGTGGCTTTCTGCCCTGGTAAAGAGTGAGGGTCTCCGAAAACCCACAGGGGACGGTCTACCATGCCCTCTGGGGTGGGTGACTATGGGTCGGAATCGACTCAATGCCATTGGGGCTTGAGTTTGCATTTAGAAACCGGACCACCGCACCCCAAACACAAGGAAGCCTGGGACGTCTGTATCGTACCTATGCCTGGTAGAACCACCGATCACAGCGAAGGAAGCATGGATCCCAGGTTCCTCCCCATCCCTAGCAGCTC